>JAQFZB010000020.1:0-83432 GCA_034695165.1 Desoria trispinata
TACACAAAAATATCCTTAGAACCAGATTTCTCTCTTGAAAGTCATGCCAAGGACCATGAACGATTTACCTTGGGATTCACAAGTGGATTTAAACGTGCTAAGGCATTAGTAGGTAAGCACTAAGCAGTAGTATCTGTATAGTAATTGTAAATCGGATTTATTTTCATTTCCTTTATTTATCTTTAGTGGAATTAATCATCAAGAGTTATTAGTATCATAAGCTTTTAAAAGCTCTTAGACTTTGCTCTTGAGCTTATATTATTGTACTTTGTACTTTCATGGTTTTTCGCAGATTTTGAACGGAAGGACGATGATGAATTAGGTTTTAGGAAGAATGATATCATAACCGTTGTCAACTCAAAGGATGAACATTGTTGGATTGGAGAGCTTAATGGACTAAGGTATAGGGACTTATACAGATATGACCTTGATTTTGGATGGGTTCCTATTTTAGCTTTCTACAGGGGCTGGTTTCCTGCAAAATGTGTCCAAGTACTTGACGAAAGATCCAAAGAATATTGTTCAGCAGGTGATGATTCAGTGATAGATGAAATAGCTGATTTAGTACGTGGTAGATTATGTCCATCATTGAAAAGGATATTTGAATATGGGATGAGAAAACCAACATCAGTTGTAGGACCAATACATCCTTGGCTATTCATTGAGGAAGTGGCTCTTAAAGAGATTGAAAAGGATTTTAATTCTGTTTATTCAAGACTTGTTCTCTGTAAAACTTTTAGACTTGATGAGGATGGCAAAGTCCTAAGTCCTGAAGAGGTACGTTTAAGTAAAATCATAAAAGTTTATTTTACAAATTCATTTTCAGTATTAAATTGATGAGATCTCATGGAACTTTTGCACAGCTTCTCTACAGAGCTGTAGAGTTGGTTAACCGATCTCATGAGAAAGTACAGATGGATGTGAAATTTCGATCACTTATATGTCTCGGTATTAATGAACAAGTACTTCATCTTTGGATTGAAATTTTATGCTCTTCTTCTGATGTCATTTCTAAATGGTAAGTTTCTTAATTTTAATACTCTTTTGTGGGAAGAGATCATACCATGGGCATGGGCATGATGAATTAAATTTTGAATTAAATTCTAACTACCTGAAATACTTTGCAACTTTGCAAGTAGTATTATTTGATTTTTGTGGTTTTCAAAGTATTTGATTTTAGATAGATTTTGAAATGTCAGTAAAGTGTCGTCAACTGTCGACAGAATATGACAGTTTGATAATTCAAATGTCTCATTTTATGATTCCTTTGAATAAACTTAAATTTTAGTAACTTTTTGCTGGAAAAAAAAAGTTTCCAAGAATAAAAATAAAAGTCAGAGAAAACATTCCCAGGAACTGAATAACTGAAGCATAATGGAAATGATGAAACTTTCTTAAGAAAACTTAAGAAGATGTCGTGTACTCGTATTGAAGAAAAATATGAATGCCATGTAGTTTATATAAGAATTCCTTGTAAACATGTTTTTAATTTCTACATCAAAGAATTTTGCTGGGATGAGATTGATTTTCTTTCGGTTTCGTACCTCAACATACCATAATAATAATATGCATGACTAAGCTTATCGTGGTTGTGTTCATAGACTCGATAATAAAGGAGCATTCATCCGATTAATTATATTAAAAGTCAAAGGTAAAAAATTCTTTGAATTTGCAGGTATCAACCCTGGAGCTTTCTCAATAGTCCTGGATGGATAGGATTAAAATGCGAGCTTAGAATTCTATCACAATTCTCTTTCACCTTGAACCCAGATTGGGAACTGAAAATATTAAAAGATGATAAAATTGATGCAAAAAATGGTGTAAGAGATATGCTCGTTAAACATCATTTGTTTTCTTGGAATCTATAATCCCCCCCCCCATCAATCCCCCATCTCTTCTTGTCAACTAATTCATGGAAATTCGTAATATTCAACGTCAACCCTTATTCTCAAGCAACAAGCTCAGCTCATGGATGGTCATTTACTAATGGTGCTTTTTTAACTATTAATGTACTTAAAATATTGTTCTGTTATACAAAGTACAATACGGATATCTTCTCTCTATAAATGTATTTAAATAATATTCATCCGGTTTGAAATGTAATATGTTATATGATTATATGTTCATCTTCGTGTATTTTATCATGTTAAATATTATAATATTGTCAATTGAATTTTGTAATAAAGTTTATCCAGATCTTACAATCATAGAATCATAGAATGTCTTTTTTGCCCTTCTCATTTTAATTAAATAATCATACCGTAAGACATTTAAAAGTCATAAATTATAATTATAAATCATTAAAATTTTGACTTACCTTAGAATAGAAGAAGACCATGATATTGATAAGGAGGATGTTAGATAAGATACCAGAAAGATAAGCTGTTTATGGGGGGAAATGGGGAAAATGAAAAGAAAATCATTGATTTTACAAGCGGAAGAATTAGGAGACTTTTCTTAAACATAACGCAACCGTTGTTCCTCTTCTTCTTATAAAAGAAAATTTTTAGATTTTTAACTACTATTTAAAATTAAAGTTTAAAACTTTCAGATTTCAAACTAATCGTAAGCTATTGCCTATATATAGAGTTTAAACTAGAATAATAATTTAACTACAAGTTTCAGGAATATTTTTGTTGATTTTTGCTATCATTATTAGTAACATCGTAAAAATAACAGTTCATTTAGTTTAGTTCTAAGTTAAAGAGTTGTTTTAATTGTTCTCTTTCATCTTGTCGTCATTTCTGTGTCGAAAATGTCGAATTATTCAAAAACCACTTCCCCCTCTACTTACCAACAATCGAACATATCCTATGGTATTTACGGTGCATCGAATATAAATCCTTACGCCAGTTACTTTGGACCTCAAACTACTTCGACGTCGACATCTTCAGTGAGTTCGCCCCCTTCAACTGTAATGGCAGGGACTGGAACTGGAGCATCAACAACATCAACTGGATTTATGAGTCCTATTAATGGGGCTAATAATTTCTCATCTAATTTCATAGCCTCACCTACAATATCAAATATGACGAATCCATACAGTTCCAGTAGTTTTCATTCCCAAAGTACTTCACCATTTGGGGCCTCATTTCATGGTCATCATGGTCTTGGTCATAGTCAGGGTTATTCAGCTAATATCAGTGGAATAGGATCCCCTGGAGCACAACCACCCCATACAAGAATTATTGGAGGGATTAATCATTCTGCTGTTGGAGCAATAACAACTACAAAATCTCCAACGAGGTATCAATCAAGTAGTAGTAATTTTGGAGGTCATTTTCCAACTCCTGGTAGTTCAGAGGTAATTCAAAGATAACATTAGTATTTAGGGCGAGGAGAGAATAATTATTATAATTGGTTTATTTAATTTAATTAATATTACAGGACGGTGCTTCAGAGCCAATGCATTTATCTCCAATACACTCCAGCCCTATTTCTGGACATAGTAGTAATACTGTCATGTTACCATCATTTTTTCTTGGATTAGATAATCCAAACATAAGTTATAAATATCAAAGTGGGATTTGTCCATCTTCTCCAAATATGTCCCGATTAGGTGGTAGTTTATTTCCAGATGCTACAAAGAAGAAAGTTACTTTTGAACCAGAAATTGACGATAAATCTGGTGGAGATGCTGCTACTGATGAGGAACAGCAAACGAAGATGAATATAAAGATTAAAGGTCCACCAATTTATGGATTTGGTAAGAGAGAATTGTTTTGCACCTTTTTGAAAGATTTAGGGACATTTTAATTTAATTTAATTTTTTTCTTTTTATTTTAGGTGATTCAGATGGATGTACGATACGAGAATTTTTGGCATCTCCTCTTATAACGGAAGTAAGTGCAAGTGCTGGAAATAATAAACCTGAAGAAAAAGAAGGATGTGTCCCACAAACCCAAAGCCAAAGCCCAGAATATGTAGCTGGAGGTATTATTTTTCAACAACCCAATTACACTCCACCAAGTAGTTCATCTCCATCTGCAAAATGTTGGATCACAATATTTGGATTTCCAGCTGGAGCAACTTCATTCATAGTTTCTAACTTTGCTACATTAGGGAAAATAATGGAAATAAAATGTACACCTGGTTCTAATTGGATTCATATAAGATATACTAATTTGATAGAAGCTCGTAGGGCTCTAACAAAGAATGGAAAAGTTTTAGGAGGATCAATAATGGTTGGAGTAATTACAAGTGACATGAATGTTATTCAAGATGCCGAAAACGCTAATTTATCCCCGTAAGAATAACATAACATGTTTTTCAATGATACAAATGAATAGAATGATACAGAATACAATGAATGTAAATGTAATGTTATTTCATTTTCAGAAATTTCGCCTCGCCATACAAGTCACCAAACACTTCATCAGTTCTAAAAGAAAAGAATTTTAATAGCGCAAGTGGTTTAGGCTCAGGATCTATAAAATCACGGATTAGGCCACTTGGAGGTACAAATGACTATGGAGTTTCACCATTGAGTGGAAGGAATTCCGCCATTTCACCTAGATGCCTATCAAGTATGCCTTGCATCGCTAGGGAATATCTAGAAGTTGAACGAAATCCTGATAGCAACAGATCTATTCCAACTCCTTCAACAGGAATAATCAGCAAGGCCATGGAATGGTTTGGTTGGTAATAATAATTATAGAGATTATTATATATAGATTAATTATTGACATTGATATATGTTACGTTGATATGAAATAGGCTTACAATAACTATCGTATTATTATCCTACTTCTATATTATTATAAAACATGTCAAAACATTTTACATTGATATAATCTTGGCTAATTACTACAAAACAAATACAATAATAATTAGTCCCTTTGTTCCATAAACTATCAATATCATATTTATTTATAATTTAATGAAAATATCGTTAAAGTTAATCATGTATTTTTACAACTATTCTTTTTCGTTGGTTGTGTTTTATTTAAACTGTAGTTAAAAAACACTCTACATTTTATAAATTATCATGCTGCCGTGTTAAAATTAATCTAGCTAATATAATATTTTTCATTCGTAGAAAAGAAAGAATAATAAAAAGATGTTCTCAATTCTAAACCACAACAACATGTAGTTTCCCCACATCATGAGCGTATTTACTTTGGTTTTATTTCCTGTGGTTTTTTATTCTGATTAAATGTATCGTCTACACTTCTTAATTAGTCTGGAATTGAATTTTTAGAATAACATTTAAATTATTGGAGTATTGAGTTCTTGGCTACTTGTTGAAACTTACAGAATTCTGATGCGAAGAAAGTTCCCTGCTTTCCCTTCCTCAATTCCTCATCCTCATCATATCCCTATGAAGTACTAGGCTCTCAACATGATTTGATTTAGATTCAGGGAAATGGACCTCACTTGAAGTTCTTTTATTTTCTCCAACACCTTTGTTTTTCACTAGAAATACAAAATACAGCCTAATAGTCTATGTCTATCTGTCTATGTTATTTTATAATACAGTAGTTGTTGTTTTGTTTTGTGAAGTTTACTTTCATTTTCTTCCTTCCTTTCAAATTCAATATGTTTTGTTTTGTTGTATTTTCTCTGTAAATGAAATATGACTTGAGATGATAGAGCATAGGATATGAAGTGAATGGGAGAAAGCAATGGATTTGTATTGAATCAGAAGGTGTTTCTCATATATCCCTTTATTCTCTTTCTCTTATTTTATTTTATAGCTGATGTTCTTTGACTAAGTTCTGTAAATTGAATTATCCATGGTTCATAAACCATTCTACTTTAATTGTCGAGACGCAATTTTCTTCCTTTTGACAATGACATTGAGAACAAAGTGAGTGCGGAGTTGGAGTTTCACTTGATTAATGGGATATATACTCCATTAAATCTAAATTAAAAAGGGTCAGTTTAAATATATTATAAAGAAGGTTGCCCCATATTAATTAAATCCTATGATTTGTGTGGGGGCCATGCATTTCTCGGTATTACGCATAGAAGTATAGTATTAGTATTATATAGACGTAATTAATGGATGAAGAAATCAGTCTGTCTATTATCTATCACAGGAGAAATCAACAGGTCTAATATTAAGTAATTGTTGACAATAATATAATAGAACATGTAGTTATATAGTATTGGAATAATGGGAATCCATTCTTTGATGTCCAGATGAAACTTTTCAGATACATTATAGTACTATACTACTATATGATACTGTACAAAGGGAGAAAGTTTGATGGATTCATTCTCATCCTCATTCTATTATTCTCAACACAAATAAACTATTTATAGACATGTGATATATATCTTGGACCTGGATACTATATCCCATTCTTCTTGTTCCTGTCACTTTGATACTTTTACTATATCAATCAAAGTAAAATATAGTATTACATTCCTCCTTACTTCCTGTACCTTCATTTCATCTTTCGTCTTTACATTATTTATTATCCCTAAGTAGAATTTGATTGGAATCAGAAGGATATCGACCTCATCTCAATCTCATCTCACAGCAGCTCAGATCAAAGTTTGATGAGATTGGGATTTAAAGTAGAGGGTATAAAACCACAGAGTTTATAAAACCAAAGAGCTTTTCAAAGATTTAATGATTCCTGGAAATTACATGAGATGAGAGAATCCCTTTTCATTAAATTTTCATACAAGTATAGGTTTAGATATAGATGAAGCCATAAAGATATAAAATGAATATCACTCAATCATAGAAATGAAAATTAAGAAATCTCATTAACTCTAATGAATCCAACGTTAGAGATTATATAGATTCATTTCGTAGTAATTTCCCTTTTCTGATCAAACCACAACATTTATTAATATAATTTTACGTACAACTTAAAAATTATTATAAAAAGAAACAGTATAAAACTTTCCCCAATCAAATTATGTAATCATTCCATGACCTCGTGTCAACATCAACAGCCATGAAAGAGATGAAATCTCAATGATCTCAAATTAAATTGCAACATATTCAAAGCTTCAAAGTAAAGATCAATTTTATTTTACTACCTAAAAACATTTTATGAAAGGTTCACATAAAAACATTTATTTTCCAAGAGGAACTATTTACTATTACTTGGATGATATTTTACACTAAAAATCCAATGAAATCTTCTGAACATAGTTCAAGATTCTGAAATAAGTTACTGAAGAACGGAAATTGGAAAATATATTAAATTTTATCTATTCTAAATTCTAAAAGTTACTTCTAAAATGGAAAAGTTCAAAGAACTCTGTTCAATAGTTCAATAGAGCTGGCTGGGATCTTATTATATGGATACATGGGTCCTAAGGCCCTTTAAATACTAATGATGTGATGTGGTGTGATAATTGGGAATTTGGCTTTTACATTAGAAAATAATTTAATTCCCATTTGAATGGGGATCTGACACTGAAATGGATATTTGATATTTATAATGACGTGTGTCTGATCTTGGTATTGGAGTTCTTAAAAAATCCATCAAAGAATACCTCCAGACTCCAGACAGGATCCTCACCCTCAGACCTCAATGTCAATGTCAAATATAAAAAATACCTGGATAATTATAATATATGAGTATCTGGATCTGGAATTAAGAACCAACAGGATTTTTAATTCTTCTACTGTAATCTCCAGACTATCCAGACTGAGTTAACACGTGTATAGTACGTAGTACACAATTAATTTTTATGACGTTGGCATAAATTCTGTTCTGTTACTTTCTCATATTTCATTGAGAGATAAACATTTTGATGAGATATGAGATCATCTTCCGTACCCCTATCCGTATAGATTAATTGATGTTTGATGACAAATGAGATTTCCTTTGATGAAATGAAATTTCATTCCTTCTTCATTTATTAATGGTATAAGTATATATGATGAATGTTGAGATTTATTTGGTATTGGAGATCATTACATGTGCATAAGATGAAAGTGGAGATGCAGCTTCTATAATATTCCACCTACATCATTCAATATCAATACTCCAGATTCCCTGGATTTCTGGATTTTTACAACAACCCTCAGAATCATATGACGTAAAATATTTATGTAAGTTTATTTACAAGATGTTTCTCTAGAATTGCAAAATAAGTATATTAATGTAATTTAAGGTAACAAGTCAAGGACTCCATTATGTTTAAGAGGATGTGGATTGACATTCAAAAGTTTAAAAAATCTCATTGCAGAAATCATGGTCATGGACATGTTCCAAAGGATTATTTTTATTGGATATGAATTTGAAAATGAATTTGGATTTTTTATCCTATTGTCATTTGGTTTTGGCTTGGCGTGAATTTCTCTATCTAAAAGTTAGTAGAAATACTATAAAAGTGTTTGTCAACATCAAAGAACAATAATCCTTTCCCATGAATAGTAGTAAGTTAAAACATTGGATATTGGATTAAAACCGTATTATTATGAGTAACAAACAATCAAAGGACACTTAACTTGTAAAAGGGGAAGAAGAATTTCCATTAGTTTTATTCTGAGAAATCCCTTTGTAAATTAAAATATTATTAGTTTGTTATTTATTTTGTTCTTGGAAATACAGCAGTATGTTATTATTAGCAGAGTAGTAAGTAGTAACAGGAAAGTAAATGAAGGAAGGATGCGATGATTCACAGAATCAAATTGGCAATTCATTTATTTCCAAAATAATAAAGTGCTCTACCAAGAAACAAGAAAAAAACGAAGGGTACACAGAAAGTCAATTATGTTTATATTAAGCTCTCCTCAGATGATAAGTCAAGATACTTGTACGGAAGGAGTTAATAATATTTCAAAATCATTTACGAAGAATTCAAAATTAATTTAGAAATATTTTTACATAATCTGAGAATATATTTAGAATGATGTAATTCCCTATATAAAATTAAAATAGTAATTTAATGGGAAAAAGTAATAATGAAATTAAAAATAAAACACTATCTGTTTGTGGGGGATAGACTTCTTCCCAAATACTGATACTCCTACGTACGATGAGATGATGAGAAAAAGATTGATAAAGCTTTATTTAGGAGATTTAATAGAATTTCATTAAAGACATAGAATTACCTACATAACATAATGAGAGAAATGCTTTTAGATGGGTTTTAGATTTTGGAGGACAATGACAAGGACGCTATTTCTATACTCTGCAATAGTACAAACTACAAATAACTAATCAAATCTCTTTTTCTGTTTCAAAGCTACGAGATTTTATTGCTTCTTTTTTTGAGGTTTGAAGTCTTTGAGAACTTTGAAATTGTATTGGGAGTGAATGAGACTTTTTTCTCATCTGAGGTACAAGTATTACCTATAATATAATAGTATTTAAACAAGGACAAGGGTACACCTGGATAAATTACTCGTACTCTCGTACACGAGAAATAAAAGTTTTCCTTTAATTTCAAGTAAATACATATGTCATGGCTGTATTTTATTTTATTTTGACGAGTATGAGTTCTTGGAGTTTAGGTTTTGTATCCCACTGCTGGAGAAAGTTGAGCTGTAGACTTGGACTGGTCCTGGAATGAAAATGAAGTGAAAGTGAATGAAACTTATAACTTTGGTTGGAGAAACTTTGTCCAACTAACTTCAGCCTAAAACCAAAGTTCAGTTTGAATTGGAACTGGAATCAAAACAGTTAATAGTTTTATTGGAAATCTGCTGGATAATTGTACTTCCTCTTTAAAGTTGAATGTTGAATGTTCAAATGCTCAATGTTGTTGTTGTTGTAAATATTAAATGGGAAAACAACATCTCAACTGCAGTTAAATTGCTTTTACTTTCCGATCTCATTCAGAATGGAGAATGAAAAGCATTAAATTAAAGGAACAAATCTATTTATTTAATACTATTTACATCTCACACCAATGCAATGCAATGTCAAAAACCATTCGATGCATTTTTCTTTTGATTTTAGAAAATCTAAAAATAAATCATTTTATTTTAAAAATACTGGAAATTTGTTCCATGCTTCATAGAAATGGAGAAAATGCTATCAACAACTCAAGTTACTTTTAATACGAAGCAAAGTAGCTGGAGAAAATAACTAGGACAAATTATGGTAGATAGTAAAGTATCGAATTTGGATCGATGAAGGATAAGAAAAGTGTCATCGTCACAGTATTCGCTGACACTACATTGCGTGTTAACTTACTGTTTGGAAAAAAAGAACTAAAATATTTATTTATGGGCTCTCATCAAATGGATTTGAGTTTCAAGAGTCTCAACACATATCCTATGGTCTTATTTTTCCAGATATTTCCATTAGACTATAAGACGACCATTAGTTTGGACGCATATGGGCAGCAGGTGTGGTCAACTTAATAGTCATCAATAGACAACAATTAAATTTATTTTAGATTTAAATAAATTTAATTTTTTAATTTAAATAGTTTAAATCATGGAACGTAAAAGCAATGCAGGTACTTATCTACCAACAACGATAAGTGATTCAGATGATGGAGGATTATCAGGTGTTGAAGCTCATTCTTTTGAGAAAGAATCCCACATTGGATCACAAAGTCCAAGTAAAAGTTCAAAGAGACTTTTAGAAAGGAAATCGAATCCTTTGTTGAGAAAACTTCGAAATACATTCTTAGCTATTGTGGCCATCGTCAATGTTATTGTCTCCATTTATATCATCATTGAGCATGGAAATCTCCCAGAGTATATAAACTTCATTATATAGAAATTATGAATTATTAAAACTATGAAATCCCTGTAATTTAATAGTTTGACGATTTTTTAGAATGTTTCCTGGTGAGCATGAAGCATCACGACGTGTCGTAGAAGCAAAGAAATGTCATTTACCAGATCTACAACCATTCTCACCTGAAATGAAAGCTCATTTAATGGATACTGTAAAAGTTGATTGTATTTCTTCAGCAAATTCTGATTTCCCTGGAAGAATCTTTTTCAAAACTGATCATGCTGGAAATTTAATAAGGATTGCTCATCCAACGATACCTTGTTGTTATAGACCTTTCTATAGGGTCAATGATAATGAAGTCTGGTTAGTCATCCTCTTAATTAATCTTAATTAATAATTAATTAGTCATTTTAAGATTCAACTAAATCCTATTGATCTTGAAACAGGGTCGAGCCTACGAAGGATCGGAGGTAAATTTTTATTTTAAGAATTTTTAGTGATTTTTATAATAGTGGAAATTTTAAAAATATTTAATTTTTAATTTCTTAATTGAAAATATAGATACGTATGCCACAACATTACAGAGGCCATAACCCCAATTGCAGCCAAACATGAATTCATCGAAATACTTTGTGACGATGGAATCAAAAGATATCGTGATGCATTCGCATTCGTCTTTCGAAAAGAGACTGCTGTATCCCGTGCCAAAAATATCAAAGAAGTAGAATCAGCATCAGATCCTTATGGACCAAATCCAGAACGTCTTAATGTAATAATCTTAGGATTTGATTCAACATCCCAACTGAATTTCAGACGTCGGATGCCAAAATCATTGGATTTGATTTCCAATACTTTGAAAGGGATTCCATTGGAAGGTTATGTAAAGGTTGGCGTGGGGCGTCGGGCGTTTTCTTTTTTGGCGTTGTCGTCATCTTTTTTTTTGTCGAAAACTAATTTCTTTCATTACAGGTTGGCGAAAACACACTACCAAACTTGGTCCCCTTATTAACAGGATTGGGTCTCGATGAATTTAAAGACATCTGCGTGAATAAATATCCCACATCTCAAAAAGCCGTTCATCTAAACTCTTGTCCATTCATCTGGAATGATTTCCGTGAAAAGGGTTACATAACAAGTTTCACAGAAGATGAAGTCTCATCTGGAATATTTAATTTACATTGGTCACATGCATTCCTGGATATTCCAACAGATCATTATTTCCGTCCTTATTCTTATCGTATGATAACAACACAAAATGTCTACGATAATCTTTGTCTTGGACCACGACTTGGGCTTCAAGTGTTGTTGGATAATGTTGAAAAACTTAGTACAACTTATAATTCAAATGAGGATCTTTTATTCCATCTCATGTGGGCATCTAGACTCAGTCATGATGATTTCAATAGGTTTCTTGAAAAATATATCTATTTACTATTTACACAAAAATGTCAATAATATTATATTTTAAAAAAAGGCTTGGATGGGGTGACACTCATCTCCTCTCTACTCTTAGATTTCTCCATGATTCTGGAACTTTAAACAAAAGTGCCGTGATACTCATAGGTGACCACGGTTCTCGTCAACAAGATCTAAGATCAACGAGACAAGGTCAACTAGAGGATAGACTACCTCTGTCGTGGATTGTATTACCTCCATGGTTCTCAAATAAATATCCAACGGCTGTGAAAAATCTCAAGGGGAATTCTAAAGTTATTACAAGTGCTTTTGATATGTACGAGACCATCAAAGATTTCTCTGATTTACGACCATTGAATGATCCTCATACGCATTATATTAGGCAGAGGAAACTTAAAGTGGCTGAGAATGTACGTTCTATATTTTCTATTTTTAGAATTTTGATTTTTTAAGGATTTTTTGAAGCTCTTAAAATGTTTTCATGTTAGAAAGGGCATCGTCGTGGGACAAGTCTCTTCACATCATTGCCAGAGCATAGGGGCTGTGTATCCGCAGGTATTCCACCCCATTGGTGTATATGTTACAAGAAAAAGAAAGTATCAATTAAATCACTGGATGTACATGATGCTCTGGCATTTGTATTGATACAGATTAATTCTCAATTACGTGTTCATTCATCGTATTGTGCCAGTTTGAAATTGGGGAAAGTTATTGGAGCATTAAAATGGTAATCTTATTCAAATCTATTTTTAGATCTGTCTATCTATTTATATTGACTTTGTGTTTATGATTATAATATAATAGGCACCCTGAAGATGCTATTGAGGACACTTTCAATGGGAATGCAGATGAAAACTATAAGAAAGCATCCCTACTCCAGGTAATATATATATATTTGAGGTCAAATGAGATCGATTAAAATTAATATTAGAATGCCCCCTTAAATTCCCCCCCCCCTTTACTTTAGATTGAATTCATAGCCAAAGGAGCTGGAAAAGAAGCTCGTTTTGAAGTTACCGTTATATTTGAACCTGAACATGGATGGAAATTTACAGAACAAGTTGTAAGAATTGATTCATATAAAGAAACAAGTGATTGCATGAAAATTCAAGAGATGAAGAAAATATGCATATGCATTACACATGAAGAAGATCCTTTGATTGATTCATTGGGTACGGGACATGATTTCCCTGTATTTTAATCTCAATATTATATAATTCAATGTTTTTTATGTTCTTTCATCTAATGTGGAATTATATTATAATCTACACCCACACAATGTATAAAATTATAGAGTTGAATTACATAACGTAAACGTAGCCGTGTGTCTAATGTCTAATTGTAAGTATATTTCAGTGTCAGTGTATAAGTACTATTATAATAAGAATGGTGAAAATGTTATGTAATATCTATAAGTGTTAAAAATAAAGACTTGAATACAATAAACATTTTGTTGAATTTTGCATCTTCTATTGGATTAAGTGTGGCATGAATAATGCATAAAGAACATTTAAGTACTTTGGTGGTGGTTGTAGATGCAAGTGGTAAAAGTGAAAGAAAGGCTTATGGGATCGTAGAGTAGCATTATTTCTTTTAAAATGCTTGATTTCATTGCTCTTTCTGCCTCCGCAAACTTACTATAAAAAGCTAGAGTAAAAGTTATGTAACTTGAACTTTCTCTGTGTTACATTTAAAAGTTGTAGAAAACAGTTCAAAGGGCAGAGAAACAAATTAGTATGCGTATAGTAGAGGGGAAAAACAATTGTGAAAGAAAGGCAGTATATTGCGGAATCCCACCCGCCCTTTGTAAATAAAATAGGTCAGCTCTGATTTTTTGATTTGATAGTATTCCCATAAGTACCATAGAATAGTAGTATAAGGACCTTGAATTATGGGATTGGGGATTGTCCATTGGATTGCGGAAGAATGGAGTTGATTTCATTGAACAAAAGAAAATAAAAGTACTTAACCCCCCCCCCCCCTCAGAGACCCATACATTGTTTTTCATGTTACCCAGTTGTTAAAGTTATATGTAGGAGGACATGGACATGGACATGGATATTGTTTCGAAATAGGAATTTCTGGAATAGCTTTGTAATATGTCAGAATCAGATGACAGATCCATTTGTGGTCCTTTTTATTTTTACTTTTAATTAATTATTTCTACATTTCTTTCTACATACACCTGTAGAGAAGGAATCAAACGCCCACATTATAATCTCATGATCTTTTGAAAGCAGGAAATGAAACTAATTGTAAGCTGGTAAGATGTAGAGATGGGCATCTCATGTAATCTATAATTTAAAGGAAGGAAAAGTCAACTCCAAATAAATATGTTTCAAAGCCATTTCTTTTATGTCATGGCCTAATGAATTTTTTACATGAATTGTAGATACATCTTTTAATTTGTACATGACTTAATGACAGTACATTATGGATTAAAAAATATTAATTAATTAATTAATGAAAATTCAAACTGGCATTTATTTTAATCAATTTAAATTTTTTAATTGACATACATTAGATACTTTGAGACATTGACATTGATGAGAATGAGAAAAGGTACTTGATTAACTGACTGCAGGTAATTAATAAAAATCCTCACTTCTTTTATATCTAATATTATATTAAATAGTCATTTAAAAATATTTCAATCATCTCATCATTTTATAATCTTTGCACATTTCATCTTTTCTTTTATCTTTTATCTCTATAAGTAGAAAAATATCATGAAAAGAAAATCATATTAATAATCTTAATACTTGAGTACATATAAAAATATTCACAAATTGTATGAAATTTATATGTTTTATCACAAAAAATACTATAAATAATATATATTAATACTTGTAGCAAAACATTTTAACTTTGGTTGATAAAATACAGCTCTTAAATATTATTGATAATATAGTTCAGTATTATGAGTAAAGCTCAAACAAGCCTCGTTTCATTGAAACTGTTCACAGTTCAGTTCATAATCATCAGTTGAGTAAAACACCATCAGTCTGCCCCCCCCCCTTTGAGAGGGGATAAGGGATAACAACCTTCATTCATAATTCACAGCATCTTATTTCCTAATACGATTACGATTCAATTATGTAGCACCAAGCACCATCATATCACGATCATGATCATGGGCTTATTTAATAATTAATCCGTTAAATCATAAGTCTTATTTTCGATAATAGTCATATTATTAACTTGCCTAAAGGGATATGGATATTTTAAGGAACTATTTGATAAACTATGAGTTAATCCATTATCGTCATTTCCAACCCCATCATTAGGATTTTCATTTTCATTAAATTCATTTCCAACTTCAGTTTTCTCAGAACTGTTAAGGGAAAGTGATGAATTGATTTCCTTAAGTCTGTTCATTTCGTCAGTGTCAGGTTCAGTGTCACCCCCACCACTAATGTCCCTAGTGTCACTGAGGGAGCTAACCATAACCGCAGCAGTCGTAGTAGTGAAAGGATCATTAAGAACTCCTTCATCAATATCAAGAGATGGTTTAAGGCCAATGGCATTAGTAGTATTAGAATCTATAAAACCACTTTCACTTCTCGGAACTCCAGAATCCAGACTAGTTAAACTATTCTCATGAAGCTGTTGCTGACATTCTCTAAAACTACGGCTACGGCTTTGTTGATGGCCTTCAATACTTGTGGTGTTGGTGTTGGAAGAGATCGTTTTCATTGGCTTCGTCAATCCATTACTATTATTGACTCTTCGTTCAGGTACAGAGCCCAAAGTGAATTTGAAACTAGAATTACAACTACCTGATGCTCCTGATGATGAGGAACCGTTGGTACTATTACTGGCGTTGGAATTACTTCGAGAGTACGATCTTGTACTATTCAGTTCCAAAGGTTTGCATTGACCACCACCAATAATGCCATCTCCCCCAGGGATTGTATTTGGAGATGTTATAGATCCTCGATTTGTATTATGGTAACCAGCATATTTTTTGGAACTCCCCCCGTGACGAACTCCATTGGAATTGGAACCACAGGTACTATTAGCTCCCATACCTGGGCCCCCATTACTATTATGGAACAACTCTCCTCCACAACTTCCATCTGTAGTGTCTGGATTCATTTGTAGGAGATCAGACCTTTTTAAAATAAAACAACAAGTATAAAAGATGTAAGACAGTAATTGTTACAGTATTTATTTACAACAATCATCTTCTCATAGACAGAAGAAAGAACTTTGAAAAGTTTTATAGAGCTAATTTATAAACTTTCATCCATTACTAGTTCTAGAAAAGCTACTCAACTCCTTAATTGGACTTTGGACTACAAGATAATAAATCAGTAGAGGCCTTCTTATGCCCATTATAGTAGTGGCAAAAGTAAATAGGTATAAGCTAAAGAAAATTGAAGACTTGTCATTCATTAAAGTATTAAAGAGAATCGAATATCATCATTACATCAGAGTAACACAGAATTGACTCTCACGTCAAGTCAAGAAAAACTTTCCACAGATTCTCATCTCTTGTTTCTACTTTGTTATTAATTTAACAACATTTTTTTTAGCCCACGCAGTTCTTAAAGCCAAATAATTCCCACACTTACCTAGAACTAAGTCTAAAATAATCCGTAGGAATGTCAGCCATAAGAGAGAGATAAAGATTTGGTTCATTGGCCTCCATCATATTTTGAACATAGTTTCTCAGCTCCGTATAATTAGGTCGAGCTGATGGAGATGTTCTCCAGCATTTTTTCATTAAAGCGTATCTGTAAATAGAGGGACAAACAAAACAAGAGAAGATTTTTTAAATTGCAGATGTATTGATTTATTGAGTTCATCAGATTCAAGCTGTTTTTTTCCCAAGTATGTTGTATTACGAGTATTATAGCTAGGCCCTATAATAGACTGGAGTATTTTAACCTTGGGACCTTTTTATAACAGGAATTTCATAGTTGATTCTCTTTGATCTCAAAATTGGCATTCTTTTAAAATTAAAACTTTCTATCCTAACTAGCCTGAATTCCAGTACCATTAATAATGAACTCTTATTACGAGTATATGCATGGACAGAGTTGGGCTCTTTATCTTTAAATCTTTTTGTTTAATTGGAGTTCGGGGCTGAAGTAGTAGAAATACTAGAGGCCTGAGATGAGAGTCTCAACCAAAGACAGATAGGGATAGTACTATACAGCTGGAATGCTATATTCTGCTCCAGTAATTTCAAAGGATGAGGATGAATAGTAAAAGTGTAGGTAGAAAGAAGAAACTTACAACTCTTCAGAGCAATTGTCAGGCCTTTCCATTCTGTAGCCGGACTTTAGAAGATGAAACAATTCCGTGTTTCCAAGTCCTGGATAAGGAGTTCCTCCTAAAGTTACAAGTTCCCAGAGGACAATCCCATACGACCATCTGCAACATAGGATAAGAAAAGAAAATCTCAAATATACTTTATTTCTCTGCAAGTGCTACGTTCTAAGATTTATAAGCCATGAGATGACGAGGACCAATGACTGGAAAATTTGACTAATAGTTAAATCACCCCAATTTCAATTTACCCCATAAAACCCCTACTAAATTAAACTAAACTAATATAAAACTAATTTAAATCTACTGGATAAAATGGCTGGATAAAATGGCTAAAATGATATGGTCAGTAAACACTGTATCATGTATGTTTCATGTAGTACTACGTAGTAGATAGCCCAGAGGTATAAGAAAGAAAGTAAATTATATTAGACTTGTTTATATTATATGTACATGTACAGAGGAAAACCCCGTAAAATTCTCAAGCTCATCGTCAGTTTCTTTAAATCTACGTGTATCTCGTGTATCTATCTCTCAACATGGAGAAATCCGAGAAGAAATCACGTAGACCCATTACTGGCACAGAAAAACCCAAGTAAACATCATCAAATTATAATGAGATTGTTTTACAAAAGTAAACCATGACCAAGGACAAAAAACCAAGGGATTTTCTTATACTTTTACAGATAAGGGCTAATAAGTCTCGTATCATAGTCCTAACTCCTATAATCTAAGGGTTTAGGTCAAAGTGAAAGTTAAAACCGACAGTTTATATTTTCACTCATTGGAAGTTATCACGAGACATGAGATCTCTTTAACTATCACTTTAGCCAAAAGTAGAGGCCGACAGGAAGTTGAAATGCATTGGGGAAACGGACTTTTATAGTAGTATTCTGCTTGGGATGATCCATAAAGTAAATCCAAAACGAAAGCAGTCTTAGAAATAAGCTCGTCTAGGGATATACTAAAGATCGTTTTACTTTTACGCCAAAAAATCCAACTTACACTAACAAAAGTAGGAAACTGAAACTTTCTTATTTCTTGGCAATTTTCCTTGTATTATTATGAAACTATCTGTATTTGATTTTATGCACCAGTAAAGTAATTAAGGAACGCTTTGAATAATATTACGGCATCAGTAAGGAGAATATGACTTTCAAAGGACGTTCTCAGCTGGAAAATTATCAAAATTCTTGTAGCAAAAGCTAAAAAGATAAGCTATAAGCTGCTTAATAAATAGGACTAACATGGAACAATAAGATCCCCGCCTTACTACTCTATTACGTTACTTATCTTTAATTCAAAAGCTCCATTTATATTTTTAAATTTATCAATAGAAAAGAAAAGAATGGATCTATTTATAATTTCTGAATGTAGGACGAGCCCAGACATTATACTCGTATGTACATATAGAATGGATCTATTTGAATACCTTTGATTGAAATTGACCTATGATGATATGTAGGAAGCACTCTAAAAATTACGTAAATGATTTGAAAACATATATAGTATATCACTTATATCAATGGATAGACAGCAGGTTGTTTACTTATATAAATATGGTACTATGCATGTTCCATTTACGTCATCAGATATCAAAAGGCAATCAAAACTTGTACTTTTAGAAAATTAGTAAAATTACTATCTATGGACTTGACATGTCATGATGTTATGGACATGTACAGGGACATTGACATGGTCACTTGATGACTTTTAATATTGATTGACAACTTACACGTCTGATTTCGATGTGAACACATGTGTAAAAATGGATTCAATAGCCATCCATTTAATTGGAAGTTTCCCATTTGACTTTTGATGATAAACATTCCAAGTATAGATATCTCGACTTAGTCCAAAATCTGATATTTTAACTTGTTTCAAATCACCCATAAGCAGACAATTTCTTGCAGCTAAATCACGATGAACGATATGATGTTGTTCCAAGTATTGCTACAATAGAAATTCAAATACAAAATATTAATTAATTTATAGAATTTAAATTTAAATACCATGTCATTTAAATATTTAAATTCATGTCATAATAAGTCCACGTCAACTCCGTCACTCATCAATTATTACCCATATACAGATATATCATATCATTGTCCCCCTTCTATAAATAGTAGTATGACATTTCATGACGTAATGGTATTATTTGAGTTTGAAAATTACGATATCAATTGAGATACAGAAATGAGAAATGATATATTCGTAAAATGCTTATTTTGTTTCGTACTTCGTACATCGTCTATGAATTTCTGATGATATTACTATTGTCTTTCTCCTAACGGGGAATTAAATTATTCAGAATTATTGATCGTATTCTAGACAATGTACTACTACTATTACGTTGTGAAATTGATGTGTTTGGTTATTATATTAAGTATGTGTACTCTCATATATTATTAGCATATCATCTCCATCATCCATGAAATAAAAAGTTCCGCAATCATCTTTTGGAACTTTCTCCAAGGATAAAATTTTTTAAATGGAGGATCACAATCATTTTTAACTTTTTACAACATTATGAAAAAAAATCTTTCGTCAATTCGAATCTTTCGATGGCCATGGCCATTGTCAATGTTGTAAACTACTTCAAGGACAACTCTTATCATATAATTGGCTCTATTGGGACAAGGGAGAAAGTTTTGTATTCTCTTGTTGCTAATAAATTTTGAAATCTTTGAATCTGCTTCCATGTGTCACTGTGTCAGTAGTCCCATATATGGTATAGTTTCATGGTGTATATAAATAGACTTAAGTTATTAAAAAATAAATAATCTTACCATGCCCATGGCTATTTGTCGAGCGTATGAGAGCACATCTTTTTCATCAATTGGATGAAAATTGTCGTCATCATCTTCTTCAGCTTCGGCAGAATGAAAGCTTTTTTGAGAAGGACTGAGACAAGTGTCTTTGGCTGAGAGAAATGACTTTCCTTCACTACCCACCATCAAACCTTCCCCTATAATAGTCAAAGAAATAAGGGACGCTTATTAACTCTTGCATCATTATTTACCAAAAGTATATCTATTATTTGTACAGGCTTATTCAGTCATCTTATGTCACTTCATTAACTAATTGTATGTCAGTGAAGTGCTTCAATTATGAAACTTTTAACTTTGCTAAAAGTTCGACTAATCAAAATCTTCATTGTTGATCATATTTCTGTTGTAATATCGTATAAAATATATGACGCTTGTACTTGTGAGTATTCTACTTATTAGCTTATAAAGGAAAATATGTTTTGAGACAAGATTCTGAGAATAAGAAAGTGCAAGAGGTGATGAAATATGAAATTCAACTACGTAGAAATTTTAATATAAAAGCATTTGAATTGAACCCTCAAACAAAGCTCCTTAGGCTCCTCTCTACTGTGTAATTTAATTTACCTTTAATCTGTAAAATCTTGATTTTTAATATTTCCGCACCAAAAATTTAATATATATCCCACTTTTAAATTAATTAAAATGATATTACAGATAGTTAAGCAATTTTTTCTGTATTTTCAACCCTCAATAGTATTTAAAGAATTTGTATAATTTCTATGAATAAACAAAGACCTGTTTATTAATAGAAATTATACAAATTCATAGAAAACAAAGGTTTCCCCGAAATTCCCCAGGGTCCATTAAATCAATTTTATCGTGAATCAGTCCCTCTAAATACATAATGAATGTAATAACAGAAGCTTAAAAGGAAAATCTGCTGAATCTTGACTTTTATTGTCATCAAGATAAAACAGAAGATAACTCTGTGGTTCTAAATATCAATAATCAATATTTCATATTTCCAATGTCATTCTCAGATTTTGAATTGAACTTTCACTTTAACATTGACTTACTTTCTCCAGCAGAATTATTCCCACGATGAGATTGATATTGAGATGAAGAAAGTGCCGTAGTAGCTGTAGTAGAATGTTGTTGTTGAGGTGGTGAAGAAGAATAATCAGAGAAACCTTCAATGTCTGCATAATTGATGGGTGAATTATCAAGGCTTTCATCCTGAGGACTTTTTATAGTTGTACTACCCCCACGACTACTTCTAGGGATTGAGAATGAAGTAGATGCATCTCCACGTGACATGCTCGATGAACTACTCTTCTTATTTCCATCTGATAGTCCTAGTGTAGGCCAGTATTTTGCACGGACCTGAAATTAAAATCATTGCGATTAGAAATTGCTAAAAAAAAAGACGAAAAATAAAATTAAACTTTCAGCTTGGAAAATAGTAAATTACTTTTAATTTTATAAATTAAGTCTAAATTTCTAATTTCTAAATATATTTTATTTCGCAGAATTATTTCCCCATCTTTATAAGCCCACGTTCGTAGGGGTTTGAAGTTGAAGACTATGTACATAAATGATATGATACAACTTTATTAAAAATGACGAAATGAGATACATTTTATTTTTTTACAACTTTTCCCTTTATATCGTGTTATAAGGAGAAAAGAAAGGAATGAAGATTCCCGATAAACATTTCCAAAGAATTGTTCATTCTTCTGGAAGGAATAAGTACTAAAGGCATCTCTGTCTGCATAAACATAAACTAGATCTCTTTACAGATACAAGATACAATACAATGGAACACAGAAGAAATACAAAATGAAACCAAAATCAGTGTTTTGTATTTTATTGGATTTTATTTTGGAGAAAAAAGATTTAAATTCAAGAGGAAAATAAGGATTCATTTCTTTCATGGAAATCCAATAGTACTATATACTACATAGGTATAGAGACTAGAGAGACAGGAAGCCACATTATAGTAGTAGTAAATGTTCCTGTTCCTACTAAAAATATCTCTATTCATTTGTTAATTTCAAGTGGGTGGATACAATACGTGGGTATTCATAATGGGGTCCTGTTTTAAGTAACAGATAGAGATGATGAAAACGTAGAAAATGAAATTACTTTTTAATTCTAGTTTTTGTTTTTATGGTCATTTCTTTCATTTACTACTATTCAAAAAGAAACAAGAGAAAGTCAAAGATCAAGAGCTAATTTTTCTAATCAAAAAACTTATTTTTACTTTCTATAGATAATTATCTATAGATAAAGTTTAAACACGTAGTATTACAATAATAAAAGAATAATTAAATTTCGAAAAGTCAAATAATTCTTATTTACTTCTGTATATAGACTTTTTAGACCTTTAAAATTAATTCGTGCATTAAAACTCCATTAGGATCCCGTTTTTATTGCTTTTCTCTATGTGATTAAGTAATTTAATTAGTTTAATTAATTACCATGAAAAGGTTATCATAGGAGGGCTAAGGTTATATCTTAAATTTTAAGAAAGTAAAAGTCTGTAGATCTGTAGTGGGGAGACTTAATAATAATTTATCACATCAGCCCTCAGCTAATGAGCTGGATGCAGTAAATTATCTAATTAGAAAGCTATTAAAATGTAATGTGAGAATAAAGGGATGAGTACTGACCTTACGGATGAAAGTGAGTAGATCTCCACCTGGACAATATTCCAGTACAAGACTTAATGATCTTCCTCTTGTACATGCACCAATGAGACCAACGATTTGTGGATGAAATCCAAGACTTTGCATCGTCATTATTTCTTTAATTAGTTGTTCTCTGTCATCACGTGTTGCGGAAACTATTAGAATATAGGGTGAACCAAAAAATAGTTAATAGCTTAATTAATTAATCATAATGAGGAGATTAGTTCCTGCTTTTAAGCTAGTTTAGTACTAGTCACAGAATATAGATACTGAACATTTCTATGTTGTGAGTACTACTATATTTCTACAGTGTGTACATTTCTACTCGTATTCTGTGAGTACTAGTCTTTTAGTATTTTCGTGCATGCAGTGTTATGTTGATACTGCTAACTAAGGTTCTTTAGCTCGGTGGCTTATGGCTTATAATAAATGTATGTGACAGTTATATCAGAGAGCTAAAGTCAGATTATTATTTATTTATGCGATGATCCTTTGATACAATGAAAGGGGTTTAATTGTGACATTATTTAATTATAGAGGAATCACTGTTTTAAATTATTCTAAAAAATTTCTAAAAGTTATACTAAAACCATAATTATGTCTAATTGTTTATTATCCACTGTATACAGATATATGATATGAATGCCAAGATATTATTAAAATTGATTTATATATTGAAATGTATGATGTATTAGAATTTCAGGTAGTTATAAAGTTTTCACTCATTGTAAGGCAGGAAAGGTTTCATTTGTATATGTAGGATAAGGATTTTAAGGAATTGGAAAAATGTACAATACCAGGAATCCTTGAACCTTTTTCATCTACTTTTCGGTATCGTGTTCTGACAATGAGATAGGCAAATTCGTCCCAACCAAACTTATTTTCTGTTCAATTACATTCTTGCAAGTCTGCCTCCACCACTTCTTTCATTTATCTTACAGGAATAAATTGAATATTTAAAAATGGGATACGCTAATGTCATCAAGCATGTATTGGATCATGTAAGTTTCTAGTTTAATTTTCAGACAACTAAGGTTAAAGCATAATCTTATCTTTGTTATAATAAAATTGGTTCTAGTCTGGAGCACATCTCAACAACATGGCTACTGCGTTAATAGGTATATAAATACATTAAATTGATTTATTAATTACTCATTTTTCTCAATATATTATTTTCAAGTTGATTTATTAGAACAGTAAATAAATTCTGACTTTAACTCTGTAGTAGCTGCCTCATCAATTCATTATAATATAGTAAAAAAAAAAATATCTTTTCATTTTTGATTTGTGACCCCAAATGAAGATGTTTCAAATGACACCCGCCTTACGTACAAAATAATTATCAATTTGTTTGTCTGTTTAGAAGACTACATTGCAACAATTTACAAGATCAAGCATACCATTTATCACGAGGAAGTGAAACTAAAAGATTGGGATAAGCTGACGAAGGAAGAGAGAAAGGATACTATTCTGAAGAATGATCGTATGTGTTTATCTTATTAAAGCTTAATTGTTATTTATATGATATGATGATTTCTTATAGCAAATTTGGCGTTTAACTATTCAACGATTGATGGTTTAAAATTTATGATACGAAACATGAACCCATCGGATGAGCAAATGGAAAGAATTGCACACGACAATTATTCGGGGACAGACTGGGATAAAGTGGTCAGACAATGTGACTGTAATGTTAATCAATGAGGAGATTGACGCCATGTTTTTTAATTTCCTCTATGTTATTCTAAAAAATGTTGTTTTCTTTAGGCTAAAATCGTATTGATTAATTTTTGTTATTGGATTAACATTTAATTAAGATTTAAATCGTAATATTACCTTTAAGCATTTTCACAGCAACAGTTTCAAGCTCAGTATCATTTTTAGGCTCAGATGAAAAAGATGAGTCCAAATATGAATTATTCTTATCCAAATACTTGAGAGTACTTAATTGAAGTTTTTTTCTTGGTATTTTTGCTCTCCTCACAACACCAAATGCTCCTTGTCCAATTACTTCTCCCATAATTAGATTCTCGTATAGTATTTCCCATTTATCTTTTGGGAAATTGTCATTAAATAGCTTCCATGTTGAAGTTTCTTCTGTAAGGGGCACAATAGACCAATCGGCTGAAAGGGCATCACGTTCCTCCATAGACTATTGGCACATATATAAAGTAATAAGTAATTATAAGAAAACTTTTAAAAATTTAAACTTTTAAAGATTCTAAGAAAATTTAGTAGAAACTTTTTTCTTCCAAATTCAAACCTAGGTTCATTTAATTAATTTAATTGCTATACGTAATTCTATTTTTATTTTACTTTAGGAAGTTAAAAAAACCATGTAAAAGTTGAATAAAGTCCTCTTACTTGAAAATATTGATTCCTTGCAATTTTTACTTGTCTTTTGTGTAAATATACGCGTCCCATATTACAAACGAGGAGAATAAGCATCATGATACAAACAGGGATGGCTAAATACAACCAGTTACTTAGCGGTGACACGGAATGATTCTCGGCTACGGAGAAAGAAACAAAGAGGATTTTTAGTAGAGAAAGTTTCTTTTATGCACCATATTTTATTTATTAGGAAGAAAATTCCTTGTTATACTGTAAAATCGGGGTTAAAAGGTTAAAAGCTGTTTAAGAAGAATTGAGTTCAAATGCCAAACACTGGGATGTTTTATAAAAGCTTATATGGCTTGAGACTGACTGCATTTGAAATTTCCGCATAGATAAATTTAGGTTGATTTATTTCGGAGCATTTTATATTTTCATATAAAACATAAAATTTTCATAAAATGCATAGTTGATATAGACTTACCTATTCTAGTAAATAAATGAAGTTCCGAAGGTTTAGAAGCTCCTCGAATAGAAACAGCTCTAATCATAATTGTATATTGAGTATCAGCAGAAAGTTCCGTTAGTCTTAATTGAGTTATATTCTGAGGATGGAATAAAACATCATTTATTTTTCATATTTTCTACATGAATTTTCACCCACGCACATTCTCAATCTCTTAATATGAAAAATAATAAAGTATATAATTAACTAACCCCAGGAACAGTAAGTGGAGGAAATGCTGTAGATGAGTTGTATGATAAATGTGGAATATGTTTTGTAAAATTAGCTCCACTTAGATTCATGTAGGGGAAACTTATTGAAGAGTTGAGATTCATTTTGTTAATATTTCCATTTGAATTAGAAATACCAGTTCCAGGCCCAACACCCCCAACTCCTAATCCTAAACTTCCACCCATGGAGAAAGAAGACGATGATTTATAACTATATAGTCGACTAATTGTTACATTATAGTAAAGAATTGGATTGGATTCTTGAGATGCATTTTGTGGGGCTTCCCATGAGAGAAATACTGTAACGGATTTCTTATCTCCTCGTGATGATGATGTATCTTGGGGTTGAAGCTTTCCTCGGACATTTCGGGGTGGGGGTGGGGCTAAACAACAACATTAGACTAATTATTTATCCAGAACAGATCCCAAAGGGAAAGTATCATGGGAATATTTTAAATCATTAATCTCTTTTGATTGTGAATTGGAAATTGAAAATCCTGGAGAAAATCCTGGAGAAAATTGAAATCAGTTTATTACCCTCATACTATATGAGTATTATAGCCTCATATGAGTATTATAGCTAATTATCAATTTTAATTCACATTCAAAAGGGGATTGAACTGAAACTGAGATTTCAATTAAAATTTAAGTGGAAAGTTGATGCTGAGAAATTAATCAGTATCGAAAAGTTATAAATGTATTTTGAAAGTTTCTCTAAATAATTCTGAAGTGATTGAAAATTGAAACTTTGAAACACAACACGTGTCGTATACTCTGGCTCTACGGCTGTCGTCCTCAGTTATTGCTGACTCTAAAATGTGACTTGACTTTAACTTTGAATGTTTGAATCTTTGAATGTGACACGTTGGAATTTACAGAATTTACCCTTTCTGTGTAGAATAGAATGTTATATATTTTTCATCAATAATGTTACACAAGATATAAAATCAGAAGATTGAACTTTACAATTCAAAAACATGGTTGTATTTTGTATTTGTATTTTATGTGGTATGGTATGGTACAGCAGCTTGACATAACGACAGACAGTAACATATTGACAAAGGTCCTGTTGACAAAATCCAAAATACTAAAGGAAAAAGGGAAACTTACCACATTTGTCAAATCGATAGTTGTAAGATTCTAGACAAGTCGGAGTTGTAAAGTCAAATCGTGTTAAATTGCTTTCAGAGTTTTGATCCCAACTTGGATCTCTGGAAGTGATGAGTATAGAATATTGTGTCCCTGACTCCAGATTGAACCAATGGCGATGAACTCCAAGAGGTTCCTTTTTATAAAGTTAGAAATTGGTTAGGAAATTCAAGGTTTATATAATAAATAGAATAAATAATGGGATTGGAATAAAGAAAAGAGGTCACAGCCCCATATTCTCCTTGATCTTGCCCTTCATGCATATGTTAACTTGGTCAAGATAACCGGATTGGCCAATATTTTAAATTAGATGCTAATATCATAATACTGGCTGGAGAATACTTGCTGGAGTATTTCAATTTCAAAGGGGAAAATCATACATTACATATGAAAGCAATATGATTTACATAATGGGGTCTTGCTAAAGAAAAAAGATCTTATCTTAGAAAGTTCAGAACTGCATGAGGTGAATGGATAATGTAAAAACTAATTCTAGTGCCGCCGCAGTAACTAGTAAAATAACATTAAGGGTCACAGGTCACTCATACAGAGGACAGAGGGAAACATCGACATGTGACCTTGACCTTTGATATTTCTTTTAATATTGCTTACTTTGATCCTTATGGGTTTCTCAGCATCCTCATGAGTTTCCAAAACGATTTTATAGAAGCAGGCTTTTTCTGTAACATATAAAGGTGAAATATTATCATCATATCATATCATATAGATCAGCTCATATGCCAAAGCTCATCTGCTGAGTTCTTTCAACGCTTACAATTAGATCAAAATCTAAACTGAAGGTGAATTCTGAGCTGGGAAAAGGTAGAGTAGGCGTTTAGAAAGGAAATGAAAGGTGAATGGAACATGAGCATCATAAAAAGCAAGTTAATCCCTGCAAAGTTTTTGATAAAGAGGCTTCCACTTTGTAAATTTAATTAGAAGCATATACTACAAACCACTTCAATTCTAGTATTTCTAGTCCTAGTCCCAGCAGACAATCAGACAATATCATTACAGGGCTTTGTTCTCAATGTCTGCAAAGTAAAACAATAGGGACCTTCACATACAGTAGGAAGGACACGAATGAGTCCAGGGCAGAGCATGTTCATGAATGAAATACTTTGTAGTATTTTCATTTCTAAAGAGTTAAAGACTTTAAAAACTAAAAATTTGTTGTAGCGAAGAATCTTCAAAGCTCAAAGTGCTTTTTCTTTTTTTCTTTTGGAATCTGATTCTGACTCTGACAATGGGATCTAACTAATTTGTACTTTGTTGATGTTTTATGTTTGTTCTACTTCTACTCATAATCTATTTTGTATTTTATTACAAGGTTCCCTTTAGATTAGATTCCTCTAACTTCCGCTCCGGACATTGAAAATTGAAACCGGTAATAATACTTGACGCCCAGGGGGAAAAGGGCAGGGGCATGGAAATTAAATATAACACTTCCGATGTTTTTTGCTTTTTTCGTTTTTACGATTCTTGAAACTTCTTTTATATAAACACTAAACAGAAAATGAAGGATGTACTAAATTATAAATTGGAAATTACTTGATATAAAAGTATAAATTTAGATATAGAATAAGAATGATGTTTACACTTTATTATGGAAATAATTCAATTATCTTTTTCATCGTATCAAAAATTAAAAAAACAATAAATAGTAAACAATAAACAGGGATCTAATTTAATATAATTTAAATTAAACTACAGATAAGCCTCCCACGTCCTATCCCATCAGCTTTTGGCTTATCTTTGTTAGATTAAATATGTTTACATTACTATCTAGCATGCCATGCCATGATTGAATATTGAATCCGTAAAAGTAACGCCCTTCCATTCCTCAAGAATAGGGCTAATAATGATAAATGTAAAACGTGATGTTTTACCGTTTTACCAATTTACAATTACTTTTACAAGGGGTTTTCATTTTGAACAATACTCGTAACCACACCACAATAAGATAAGAGGAAAAGGCGATAAATATAATAAGTATGTAGCATTTGAGAAACTGCCAAAAGGGAAATCACTGTAATATACTTTCATTCTATAAAAATGGTAGGGAAATCAAACTAAAGCCAAAGAAAAGCATGTAAATTCATTCTTTTGAATTTAAAGTATAGCAATTGACATGCAATCCAATTTCAACATTTCAACATTTCAACTCTAAATGCTGCTCTGCTCTGCTCTGGTCTGGTATACATCATTTACAATTTCCATTACTTTACTGTGTGATATAAAGGGAATTGTGTATTTCTTTATTTGCAAGTGTAAGCAAGATGAGATTTTGGGCTTTCTGCATCTTCTAAAGTAAAAGTAATATTCATCTTTTATTTTATCTACAGCAGGGCTCTTATCTTATATCTCTGCTGCCTTTTATTTCCCCTACCTACATAAAATATGAAAAGACAAGGCCAAAGCAATACCCCTGCTGTGGTATATTGTAGTAATATTCATATTCCCTGTTTTCAAAAGATGAGCACTTAAATTATCATGGAAAAATAGTTTAAGATTAAAGAGAATAAATAAAAATTCCCTTCAACACTTGTTTCATAAAATCTTCATCATCCAGTCAACTCAAGGAAATAAAGTAAGTGAAAGTAAAAGTTGCAGACATTGAACTTCTTCTTGTTTAAAGAGTTTTCTCAGAAAGCATTAGGATATTGTACGTGATGAGATGAGATTAAGGATGGAATGGTGGTTTGGTTTGGTTTTGGTTGGATGAAGTGCAGTTACATGTACTACTATATATACTATATATAGTATGAAAGTCCTTAAGCGTAGTAATTCAGCATTAGATGTTTTACTACTCACCTTCCGGTGGATCCCATCCTATAAGAACGTTAACTTTAGAGTTGTTATTTTCAACGGGTATTGTCTCTACGATGTAAATCTTCTTTGGAGGCCCTGGTTTCACGTACCCTGTAATAATATAAAATCCATATAATATATATACTACACTATAGCTATATGTTCAATGTCCAATTACAGTCCCCATTGTCAACAACTGTTTTGGCTTTGGTAAATTAAAGGATTGATTAACAAGGAACTACAAGTTTCATTCTGATTTTGATTGCATGAACAAACAACTAAAACCCAAATCCAGCACAGCAGATGTATTGAATAGCATGGAAGATAGAAAGCCATTTTCCATGCCAGTGACTGTGACGATGACGATGAGCACTGTGACATTATGACGACGACAAGAAGTTGATTGAATTGTACGAGTATTTGAAGGAGTTGAAATAAAAGGGGAAGTTAATACTTTGGAGTTAGAGATTTAGGTTTACAAGAATTTTAATTACCGTTGAGAGTGACGTAGTCTGGAGATATTATTCCATCGACAAGTCTCCCGGGACTTACTGCTGTTACTCGCCATTTAAAAGTGTCAGAATGATATGTCACATTCACTGTTTGTAGATTGTATATTGTCTGTAAAATAAAAACAAGAACATTAATTCTAAACTTTTATCTTTACTATGATATGATATTAAACTAATGTAGTACAAACTGTTTAAAAGTTAGTCAAGTTGTTTACTACTTTTGGGGGCTTTTGGAATATTATACACGAAAGGAGAAAGAAAAGGAAAATATTTATAAAATGTAATTTATTATTGTCAACTGGAAATGGGGGGGGGGGTGATAGAAGAAAGCCGTTGAACATTATGAACATAGTAAAAGCAATTTGTCTGCAATTACACTATACAAAGAGATTGAAATAACAATAACATTGTTCTCTATTTCCCTGCTGAGACAATCCCATGTCTTCAATGTTGTTTTTATAATTTCAAGACCATTAAAGATTCACAAGTACTGCTTTCTCTCTAAATTATTCAGACTAAAAGTAAAATAAATAAATAAAAAAACTTTCCCAAACAGAAGAAGAAAAGGGGCTTAAAAAACTTTATAATTTTAATTTTCCTGCTGAACCTGAACCTGAATCTACTTATAAATGAAATTTTGTCAAACCTTTGCAATTGGTTCCCATTTTTGTGACATTTTCGAGAATTTCTCAACAACGAAAACAAATGGTGGAGGAGCAGCTTTATGATCTTTGTATTTGTCATTAGGATTATCATTATTTAGGGTTGTTCTTGTATTAAAGTTGAACAAGTTTGTTTTTCCCTGTAGTTGATTATTGTCATTGTTATCTGTCTCTTGAGCAGATTGATTCCTTAGATTCCATTTTAGGACAATGAAATGATTTGTAATTTCAGGACTAGCAGCAGCAGCAGAAGAAGTAGAAGAGGAGGATTCCCAAGTTTCTTCATTTGAGATACGTCCAACACCAATGATAACAGGATTCTCAGATCTTTTAAGTACCCCTTCGCAGAATACTTCTGGGAGATGAGAAAATATTGGATGTTGTTCCTTTGAATCGGTCCCCCCTGATTCCCCCTCTTCATTCCCTTCTTTTACTTTCTTATTATTATTATTATGTTTTTTAAGGAATTGTATGAAATCATTTGGAAATGGATTGTTTTCTCCATTCCCATTGTTGTGGGAGAGATCTTGTGCAGCTGTTATCATCTTTTGATAAGATTTACTATTTTGTGAATACTCCTCTATGATATTTACAGTCTCTGATGATGAAACTGATTTATTTATTGAGATACATAAGTCTTTGCAGGTTTTATCTTCTTTTTGCTGAAAATATAAAAGTAATATATAAAGGGCAGTTATTTTATCAGTAAGTAGTAAGTAGCTTAGTTTTATGAAGCATCACGATCATGTATTTTATTTAAGAGGATTTCATATATAATATTTAATGTTTGTTTAAGATTACATGTGAAACCTATTATATAGAATGGAACTATTAAAGAGGACTTGAACTCAACTTCTTTTTGATGTTTGATCTACTTTTCTCATATATTATAAGTATGTGAATTTGACAGATTGTATTAGAATTGGAGAAAACCCCCACGCAATATATATTTTCTATTTCATTTACAGCACAGCTCGTGTTCACTTTCCTACATGAGACATGAGACAGGAGACATTATATGGGAAATCATGATTGAAATATGAATTTCAATTTCAACAGAATTATAATGCTATTGAGTTTAAATTCAAAGGTGACCTTTCTTTTTTTATAAACTTTTTAAAAGGGCTAGGGCTACAAAATTTTAAATACATCAAATCATATGCTGCTGTTTGAACGTGCGATTCAATAGGGGAAATGCAAAACCCTTTAAAAATTACAAAAATTATTATTATAGTACTTACGCAAACTTTAATACAATCATCTCTGCTACGTGTTCGACTAGTAAGAATCCGACACTGAATAAATATAAGTAAAAACAAAGATTGTAAGTCATTGAGCTTATTTTTAATGATTAACTTACCAGTTCACATTGAGCAAATGTTTTAGAATTTTTATTACAAACGTTTCCAATATAATAATCCTGGATCATTGACGCTGTAGTGAATCCCCCATGTTGTGGCATACTACTGTAAGTCTCAGTCCCCTTTAAAACCATTAAATTATTTTATAAAATCAATAAAATCAAGTTCAATCATATCAATTATAATATAATAATGGGTTTCAATGATGTGGAATTTCTTCAAAACTTGTAAATTGAAATACATTTTACATTTTTTAAAGAAAATATGCAAATCCCAACTATCTGCATGTATTCCCAAATGATTTCATTTGAAAGCTAAAAACATTACATTTGACTTTGGCAGAGCGATAAATTCTCGGAAGTGGAAATTCCCATTTTTTGTAAAATGACATAAAATGATGGTGGTTTTAATCCCAGTAGACTTTTAAGGCTCTGGTTCTATTATGGTCTGGAGAATATAATTCAAGTTGAAATATTCAAAAAGAAACTATTTCATTTGGGTTCTTTCTATTTGTGGTTTATTTTATTTTACATTTTTGCACACTAATTAATGTGAATATTTCTACAAATTGTTGAGGAAGTAAGTCCAGACCAAGACTAGGATCCTAATTGCATATGAAAATGAAAAGTTGAGAAAGAAAGATTTTTTTACTAGGCTTCCTTCCTATGAAAAGCTTAACTTTCTCCCTTATTATGTGTCTTATGTGTTTACATTTATGTCAGATGCAGTCATGGTCATGATATAACCATTAAACATCCCATTCCCATCATCATTAAAAAACTAATGTAATTTTAACTTTTACATTTTGAGAATCTTTCACTGTAATATGTGCTACAAGATGAACAATGTAGTACATACATATAATTCCCTTCTAGGTTTATTATGCAGGCAGGCAGTGAGAATTACTATATAATTATAATTCCATAGAATAATCTCTAAGCTCATTAATTAGACTGTTGGTTTTACTATTTTCAATTATCAGGTTCATAGTGAAAGTTTCAAAGTACTACTCGTACTATAATACATTGGGATTGTTAAAGCATGCATAAACATTAACACTTCCCTTCTCTAGTACTATAAAGGAGGGATTATTAACAAGTTGCCTCTGTAGTAGTAATTATCTCTGTATTCATTATAGAGGCAGGGAATTGATTAAAATATAATACTCGTTACACGTTACACTATCATAATAAGAACAAGGTTATTTCATTTTCTTCATCTATTACAATGGACCTTGCAACTGGATTGGATTTAAATTATAAATCTTCACGTGACTTTTTCTTCACTTTAGCATTTTTCTAATATTGAAAATAAATTTTTAAATTGAAATCCAATCCTCCCCTTCAGCTTCCAGCCTCCAGCCTTACTTTAATTCCATCCTTCCTTTAGCTAAAAGCTTTAATTTAAAATTTAATTGTAAATTGACGTTTTTTTCTTCTTTGTATATTAAACAATTTGAGAATCCAGGAAGTTAAAAAATATTCTGGAGAAAGGTTAAACTTTAACCTTTCTTTTTGTTTTAAATTGAAATTTGAAATCTTAATCTTCCTTTTGAGTTCTTTTAGGGAGGAGAAAGAAATCATCTCAATTTACCTGCTCTCTGCCCTTTTGGACGTATAATCTTTGATTTTATGAAAAGTAATATTATATAATAAAATATAACTTTAACTTACCAGACGCTGAAGGCACTTTGCTTCTTCTTGTGCAAGTATTACAAGTTGTCCAAAGCTCATTTGATTATTATTCTTTATAATACTGCTGTCACTACCACCACTACCACTAAAGGAGGAACGTACTTGTCGTTTAACTTCCCTATTTTTAAAATCATTGTCTTCTTTAGCACCAGCACCAGCAGAACTAGAACCACAACTAATCAGAAATAATAAAAGAAAAGGGGAAAGTTCTAATCGAAAGACATTTTCACGACGTCTGCTTCTTCTCTTCTTTACAACAATGGGTTTTGTATTATTATTATAATGTTGACTTTGTCCAGAAATTAAATTTTTGAAATTTTTTAAACTAAAATCCTCACAAGATACGAGTAGACCTTCAGAATCGGAATCACCAATTAATAAGTTTATATTCATCTTCATCCTTATTGTTTCCTTTTGAGTCAATATTTTGATATCGAAGAGTCTCACATTCCTCCGATCTTCTTCTCCTGTGATTGGGATATCACATTGTTAATTAATTAATTAATTAAAGTATTTCCTCTAGAAGAAGAATAGTCCTTTGGAAATATCTCCAAATTCCAAATCAGCATCCTTCATTATGATTCTAAAATTAAACATTTTGAATTATTATAAATGGGGTAGGTTTTATTTTATTATAAATGGGCCTTGGGGTAGGTTTTATTAACACTTTTCACAGACACAGACACAGAACCACTAAAAGTATTCATTTGATTTGTTATAAAATGTAACAATTGCATAATTCCATGCCTTTTACAAACCTAAAAATAAAATACACGTTTTCGAACCGTGATTTGAATGATGATTGAGTAACCCTCTGTACTATACTAGAATAGTGTATTAAAATTGCACTTAATAATGACTTTTAAGGAAAATGTGTTTGAATTTCAAATTTTGAGTTTAGTTTTTAAAACAAAAGTTTAAGTTAACAAGAGTTTGATATGGTGGGTGAATGTATTGGATTGAAATACATTTAATGAAGTAAAAATGAAGACTGTAAAATATTCTACGAAGGTCAAAGTTTAAAGGAAAACATTTGATTATTGCATACATAAAAAGAATAGTATTATATAGAGTATAGTACGGGGCTCTTTTAATTCTTGCTTTTTATTGAAGAATTAAATTTATTGCCTCCCCGGTTCATTATAACATTGAACTATTATTGAACATGTATACCTAGTCCCAGAAGTAATTTACACAATTTCATGTATTATTGCTACCATTACCATTACTCAGATTATTTTAAATACGTTCAGCTCAACGCTCAACTAAAATTATCATAAAATTAAAATCGTGGGAATTCTAAAAAGAAAAAAGAATTAATTTTTATAATGTAACATAATTCTACATGCACTTCTATAATCTACTACTACAAATCTACTACTATTGAAATGAAAGATTGCACCGAATTTATAAATATCTTTTTAATCTTTTTGAATTTTGGGTTTTTCGGTTTTTCAATTTATTTTATCTTTATGTAACTGGAATAATTCAATTTATTTTAATATTTCATACATGTTATTTTATAACAGAAATCAAAGATTAAAATTATTATAAACCCCGGACAGAAAATTTAATCTCATTTCAAAACCAGATGGAAAAGAAAGTACTTTTTGCATTTATTCTGCATCTCCTTATGAAATTTGACACTTTGATTTTCATTTCTCTGTATTATATTACATGGTAAATTTAAATTCAATAAATTGGAATATTTCAACTTTCTTTTATATTCTATAATCCGTTTAAAATTGAGAAGCCAGGGAATCGGGATTGAAATCAAAAATCAAAAATGATTCGGGTTGCTCTGCTATGCTATTGTGAACTTTTTGTGAGACTTAAAAGTATAAAAACTACTTACATTACATTCCCCGTTGTTTTTAACTTAAACTTTAAAGTGAAAAATGTAAATGGCACATGAGACTTCCTTTGGTCATGAATTTTTTATTATATTCTGCAAAAATAAAGGGAATTGCTATATATAGTATATCCCTTGAGTCAGACTTTGTTTTTGGTTTCCTTTATAAATGTCAAGATGACATAAACAATCATCTCGTATCTATTATAAGGAGATATATCAATCAGAATCAACATACTATATGCTATATATGTACTCAAACAAGAAATTCTCATGTTATTTCTGTGTAAATATTTAAACTCTGGACTAGTACCGTTGTCGATTGCACTACTGTATTTGACAATAATTGGGCTATATAGATAGACTGAAATTTTAATAGGGATCAAACAATCAGAAAAATCTTGTCTTGTGTTTTACTTTAGAATGGAAATTACCCTCGTTTAAAATTATAGTTTGTCAAACAAAGTATCATTGCAATGAAAGGACAATATAAGAACAAGAACAATGCCATTCAATTCAATATGCAATGGATCGTAACATTCGGAACAATTCACCTGTACATGAGTACAGAGATACTTAGAATAATATAATAGAAGAAAGGAATAAAGCCAATTTCCAATACAGGTTAAAATATCTCCATCATTATAATACAATATTGGCCAATAGACCTACTACAGGGCTTATTTCACAATTCTTTGTTATGCATATTATAAATTTACATGAAAATAAAAAGAAATGCTCAAAGATAAAGATAAAACTTATATGTACTTTTGTACTATTTCTATTTGTACAGATAAAATAATCGAAATCAATATATAGTAATGTAATTTAAAAGTATTATATGTCCCATGGCTGTGAAGACACATGGAGTAGTATTATTATAGTGCAGTGCCTTAAAATGTAAATAATTTATAGAAATTGAAAATCAATAGCAATACTCGTAGTAGGTATGATTCCTTTACTTTTTCATTGGAATGGTCTAATTGTAAGAATTCCAGTAAAAGTCAAATAACCTTTATTGAAATTGAGGTAATTGTGCGTAAGTAAAACTCACCAGAACCAGACCATCAGACCAAACAACGCCATATTATTTCGACTTGACGACTGACGACAACACTATAATTTCAACACTAAAATAAAACTAATGGCAATGGCTAATACGCACTGAACTATTTTCTTTACGTTCATGTCAATGATTTCCTTTTCTTTTTGGATGGAATACTACATGTCGTGTCGTGTTTGTGCAACAGACAATTATAAATACACTATACCTATAACTATATAGGTCCTTCATGGGATTCGTGATAAGAGAGGCATGATTGATATGACTTTTACTATCATATAAGTGTACGCTAAGTGTAAATACAAAATACAACTTACATGGGATTACATAATGGGAACCTTGAACTTTAATAATTTAATGCTCTTCATCATTTTAACTTTAATCTTCAATACAACAAAAACAAAATAATAAGAATTTTATCTTCGTAAGAATTTTAAAAGACTTGTAATAGGTTAGTAGTAGTACTGAATTTACAATATGTTAAATAATGAAATGAATTACATTGAGAAATTTAGAGAATTTTATTTTTAGTGGAGAACAATGAATAATGTTATATAGTATGGCCATTGACAGCCCACATTGTTCTCTTCTCATTCTCAATAAAAAGCAGACATAGTAAAAAATATTATTTTAAAAGTTTTTAAGTTTAAGACATGTCCTTATGACACGATTCATTAATTTCTGTGTAACACCCTCTGTTTCACAATGCTTATCAATTCTATGATAAGCTACATTTTATCTGATTCATATCCCTAACGAAATTATACAGTTGGAAGTAATCAATGTTCTTAATTTCTTTAAAATCGTATTGAACTTGAACGTTTAAGCACGTACAGAAACAAAACACTTTTAGATAAAATATCAACTTTTCAGACTTTTAGCTATGATTATGAGCACGAGACATTATTATAGTACTATTGGATGAAAAACCTTAAACCTTACGTATTTATTGTCTTGTTCTTTAGTAACAAAACAAATATCTACTTAAAAATGTATTGGATCAATAGCAATGTTCTGGGGTGACCCATAAATAAATGTAATTGAAAACCTCAAATGATAAAAAGACAATATTCTAAAGTCTAAAGTAAAAGGACTGTTGCACTACATACTACATTTTATAAGGGAAATGGATTGTAAACTCCACAACAGAATAATGAAAGGGCATTAAACGATATTTCAATACATTGTAAATTGTAATCAATATATATCCAATGGCAGTGTGGAGCAATATAAAGAAAAGTATGTATATATAGTATTAAGGTTAAATTGGCCCAAATACCTAGATATTATTTTGATATAAACCCGTGGCTTGGCTTGATTGATCATTTTTCATTTATGATATGATGAACACGATACTGTATGAGAATGACGATTACTAAAATTACTTTAAATCTATTCTTAAATCAAATGTCAAAGTAATCAATACTCTCAGCAACATGAATTATTGTTACTGGATTAAAATTTAAAAGGAAACAAAAATAACAATTTAAATGGCTTATCATACGAGTATCATCTTATCATCATGATTGATAGATAATAGATATAGAGCTCAGGCCAACTCACAGGTCAGGGACGATGGACGATTGATTTTAATTTTAATTTTAAACCCAACCATTATTTTCTCTTTGACTTTCTCCTGCAATTAATTACCTACTTCTACTTTACTACTCATACGGTATAAGCAAAGCAATGGTAATTTAATACTCTTTTCTTCGTCATGCCATCCTCATCCTCACTACCAATTATCAATAGTGGAAAAATGCTTCCATAAATGATAATCCCTTCCTCCTTCAAACTTACTGTGCTATTTCTAAAGGTTGGAATTGGAGTAGAACAACATATTCATAATGGAACAGTGTAGATTGTCGCTATACACGATACTCCATTCCTTTTTTGGTGCAGTATTATTTATACCTTATACCTTACATAATACTATTTACATTCTTAGCGCAGAGGCATATATAGTAAGTAAGTAAATGGCTTTAAAAATAAAACCGTTTAGAAACAGTTCTTAACTAAATACCTAATCATAAGTCAATTGGCAATTAAAATTTTGATATTTGATATTTGATTCTGGAATTGAAATATTGAATTGAAGAGTAGTTGAGAAAATATTTACCTCTCGTGTCTCAACAAGGTTGTAATAACTTCGTAGTAACTATTTCTATTATGATAACTTTTGTAACTTTTGTTTACCTGGGAAAATGCATTTTAATTATTTTTGCCCTACTGAGGAATTAAGTTGGATTTAAATCAATAGATTTACGACTACTCTACTTATAAAATAAAATCGATAATAATTCCAGGCATTTAAAATTTCAATCTGAAAAAGAAAGCTACCTATACTATTATAGGGATAGAGGGACATGTCAATTATATTCCATTCCGTATCTATTTTATGGAGGAACTCGTAGAACGCTGCGGTTGGGTTTGAATTGAACGTTCTATAAAACATGTCACGTTCATCTTCTCACTTCATGGAGAAAAGTTTCATTAAAAGCTACGTGATAAAATGCTAATCATGTTCCGCATAACATCATCATGAAGAAGAAGACTTTAAAGGAATTGACTTTGGGATCATGGACCAGAACCCTATAATAAAATAAAGCTGGAGATGCGAAACCATCTTCCATTCCTTCCTGGAAAAATATTTCATGGAAAAATTATATCTCCTGTATATTATTATGTAACAGTAAAGTCAAAGTCAAAGTCAAAGCCCCTGGCTTGGATTTGGATTTGGATTGGGTCTAAGAAATGCTGAGCTAAAGTAAAACCTAATTCCATACAAGATTTGCCACTAGGAAAATAGTACAGACTACAATGTAAACCTGTATATCTCTACATAATATGTAAGAAAAGAAACGAGAGTAATTTGACATTATGGAGCAATGCTGGAGAAAGATGAGACCAAGACAAGAAGAGATTAAAAGGACGTGTGGGCTGTCATGTCACCATCATCTTATCATGTGTCATATAACACATGATAAGAAAGAAACTGACAGTTTTACACTTAACATACTACGCTATTATAACTACCATATTACAAATAATGGTAGTGGTAATGTCCCCATATGAGATGACAATGGATGCAGATGTAGACGATGCAGTATATATATACTTTGTATACTGTTGTACAATAAATAATGAATCTCTAATCCAAATGGAAAACTTTCTTTTCTTTTCTGGATGAGATTCTGGAGTTTTTTTCAGCACAAAAGTCATTCTTCTCTGGACAACAGAGATTAGATTAACGAAAGGAAATGGACCATACTATATTAGTAATAAGAAGATCCTACTCATATATTTCATTATTAATTATCTTAATGGAATATTAAATGTAATTAAATCAAATTCAAACCTTATATGAATGATGGGCTGGACATTTTATATTGTGGCGTTGGCGTTGGCGTTTGGCGTTGAACTGGAATCAGGTACAGATTTACAGATGAAAGTTAAAATACTAACATGTATAGTAGTAGCACCACTTTTTCCTTCTTGAGGTATTACAAAGTCATATAATAAACTGGTGTGAGCATAAATGTTAATATGACTTTGGCTTTAGATTGAGATTTGAGATTAAACTATCATCATGACATGGTTCCATGATTCTTTTACTCTTATAGAACTTTATACTTTAGCTCCAGAGAAAGTTTTCAAAATACTTAAAATCTTTAAAAGATTCTTTTGAAGTTCACCAACTAATTTCGTATATATAGTGTTAATGTTACATAAGATATGATTACATCAGATCAGACGAAGAAGATGAGAAGTTGACTCTTCTGTATTTGTGAACAAACTATGAATTATAAATGAGGTAAAATACTACAGTACACTACCGTAGTAAAAAGTCCGTTCTTTCGTAAGTATCCAGGGATTTAAAAGCGGGGACTACTTTATAGTCTTCCAGTGCTATGGATGCTAACACTCTGAGATTCAGAGGAGGAATGAAGTTGGAAATTACTGGAATCCGAGTTTTCCCTTTTTCTTCTATAGTAAAAGTGAAATGCAGTTGCTCTGCTTTCCTTCCCATAGGAAATCCTTATGGAACATTGGAATTGGAAACTTGTGGAACATAGCTCTCATCTACCCTACAGTGCTCCTGTCCAGACCAGACTGGAGAAGTTGAGTTGAGTGGTATAGTGTGTATGTGCATTAGCTTTCTCCAGACCAGAATATGACAAATTGCAAATTGCAGTACTCCTCCTGCTCCTCTCTTCATGTCAAGTGGACCACATTCTCCATAATGTTCCCACCGCAAGAAGACCTCCAAAGGAAAATATTCTTCCTGGAGAAACATATCATCACATCAGCGTCATGTTTCCATTCATTTTCATACCCCCAACTAACCAACCTGGAAAAGAAAACCTGGAAAAGAAAACCTGGAAAAGAAAACAGAATTTCTCCAGCGAATTGAAAAATCCAGTAATGATGATAGGTAAGGTACATAAAATAATGTTCTATGGTCCAAAGAATGATTTACAACCCCATCGGTTATGGCGTGTTCATAACAAGAGCGGAGTGGATCTATATATGACAAAAGTATACTATATATAAGCTCTTACCGTCATCATCATCATCGTCAATAAAATTTAATGGTGAGGATCGTAATTACTCTGTAAATCTAGAATAATGATTTTACTTGGATATTTTATCTACACCCGTGTTAAGTCTCTTCTCATGGTCATTGGTCATTATCCACCTCATGAATGTGGTTTAGGTTGACATACAAAGCTCTCATAACTTTCAACATTGCGCTATGATATTGTAAAGGGTATATATATCTCATATTTAAATATGCCAATGGTATTTTGAAGGATTTTACCTCATTTTTATTTTTCGGTCTCATCTGCTGCAAGCTTCAACAGTTTCGCATTTATGGATGATTGCTCCAGATCTTAGAACATACCCCTACGCAATTTTCTACCAAAAAAAAAGAAATTCATAGTAAATTTTCCCACAATAAGATCTAATAATGTTACACACTATGAATCTATAATGAATTAGGATTTGACTTTCTCCAATTGAAAGTCACATTAAATTCCAATTTCTCCAAAGGTTAAAGAGCTAAAGATCTGAAATGGGAATTCAAAATCATTGGACTAATTGTAATTGACAAACGCATGTCACATGTCATTTCAAAATCTAAAGTGTTTTACTTTTGCAGTTGGCATTGGCATTAGTCCCAGCCCCAGCCCATATACTTTTACTTAATAGAAAATAGTAGCAAAAGCAAATGAAACTTATATAATTTTGCCTGTGTATTGCATCGATGTTTAGTTTGTCGTTTGTGTTTTGTTGTGGTTTTCAAAATTACTTTCGTCACTTTATATGTGGTGACCTGTTGGAATTTAACCATATGCAAGACCATATAAAAATAGTTGTAAAAGTAAAACTAAAGACATTGATCCAAACCAGAGACTAATAATCATTTAATAATGTTCTTGTAATTATATAGAAGCCAAGAAGCACTTCTTGATCAATTAATTTTAAAGCTTACTTTAGAGTTATATTAATATTTGTGTTTATTTGGGAACTGTCATGCTCTTTTATCTTTTTATCTATTTGTATGCAATTTTCAATTTCCAATTGGCAAATAAATATTATTTATTACACATGGAGCATAAAATAAAATCGAAAATAAATCTATTTTCTCCATTCGTATTTGTGGTGGTGGTGATTGGTTAGGTATGAATGTAGAATATAAATTCCTAATAATAATAATCGATTTGATTTTCCATTTCATTCCAAATAAAATTCTGCTTCGATAGCCCCAAATAAATAAAACTGAAATGGGTAAAGTAGTGTGTCCATTGAATTGAACATTCATGGGACACTGCGGGGTCAGGCCTGGCCAGGGTCAAGCCAACTTCTTCTGTAAATCAGCAAACCCTGGAGAAAGTAGCATTTCCTCCTTTTGTTATTATTACTCTTATTTTCAAAAGAATACATTTCAATTCAACTTGAGGTTTTTTAAACGACAAAAGAAAGAATAGAATATATAGCAGCAACTACTCAAGTACCTCAGTCTGGAGTCTCTTTAAATTTTGTTTGGGCTTCGTGTTCTGAATTTTAGTTCTTGATTTATTTCAAGTTCAAGAAAAGGATTTTATCAACTGTAGACGTCACTTGAGACGCTAAGACGTTGAAACGAAAACGGTGACGATACATTTGGACATTTTATAATAGCTGGAGAAAAACATTCTGTCATTGGGGTTGTCGTCAGTATCATCGAAGGGCTCATGATCATAATCCCTATATGAGTGAGTGAGGATGAGTTCTTTGTAAAAATTATAGTAAAGATGGGAATTGTAAACACGAAGGTTATTTTCTTTTCCAGGAACTGCTTTTCTTTTTCTTCTCCAGTAAGAGTAAGAAGAAAGAAAGGTCCAGAAATGTCAGTCATTTATCACTTTTGCTTTTAACGTTTCAACGAACCTCCTTTGAACATCTTATTTCTATTAAAGAAGATGATTGAAATGAGCTTGACCCATTTCAGTATGAGGATGAGTTTAGTTCAGGTGTTGTTTTCTTTATGATTAAAGATCGATAATAAACACTATGTAATGATGATGAAACATCATAAGAGCAACAGAGCAAGATGATCTTATAATTTTCACATAATATCATATAATTCATATAATTATTGATAAACTACTTATAGGGCTATCGATTATAATAATACCAATACACCTATTGCCATAATAGTTTTGAGTTTCCGATTGTTTTTGTTATTTAACTAAACACTTTTGTGGCGTGGCATACTTACGTAAATGTAAATGTAAACGTAAATAAATTCGCAGACAGGCTTTGTCGTCGAGTATTATAAACTACTCAAAACTAAACTGAAAGCCAAAGCCAATGTGATATGATAATCCAATTATTATCCTACTAGAATAATAAACCAGAGAGCTCATTGTAGTTCACAATGCTTTAATTGTTTATTCCCAATGATCATTATTATTTTAGAATAATAGAAATATTTCAAAGGATGTCTCATACAGATAAATACTCGTATGGGTCTTAATGTCTCAAGGGAAATACTTTCACTCGCAAAAGACTAGACTGGACATAGACATCAAAAATCAAAATTCAAATGTCAAGACACTTATGTCATAAACCATTTTTTGATTTGTATATAATTTAATAAATGGGAAGAAAAAGAAATATATTTTATACATACAAACGACCTTCATCATGGCCATAATATTTAGGCAGAATAAAAATCATATATTATAGGTAGATTTATTAAGTTTAATAGTGCGGGGGCTGAGGAAGTACCATTGACCATGACACGATCAATTTGAGGACAAATATGACAGATTTTCATGGGATTATATAGCTCCTAAAAATAAAATACTTGAGAGGAAGTCATATACTGTACTGTAGTATGAGTATATCTCACTCATGACTATGATTTGAAGAGTATTTGACAAGATGAATTATTTCTCCAGAGACTTTTCCAGAGACTATCACTTTGTTTTTCCATCTTCAGATAGTTTTATACTAAAAATCAAATCCCAATAGGAAAATCTTTCTTGCACTTAATATTTGCGGAGAAAGCAATCTCCCACGCGATAAGATACATACGATAACGATGGATCTATTTCTTATTAATGTGTATGATAGTAGGTACCTGCTGTTATTAATGGAAGCCATTTATGAAAAATCTACAATATTATTGCTGCTATATAATGTGATATGTGATGACGAATTCCAATTCCAGCTCCATTCAATGGACACGGACAATATGGGTCCTTGAATGGCAATCTGATCGTGAAGACGCAACCACATAATGTAATTTAATTTCCTGTTGTAGTTCCCCTTCCCCATATGATACAATACTATACCTACTCTTGATTAAGAATGAATTCAAATTGAAAATAGCAGCCGTAGAAAATGGGGAAACAATTACTATCGTTCAGGGTTCAGTATTTGGCATTTACCATTGTCGCCGTCGCCTCATTGCCATCAAATTCCAACCAAATACTTTATGTTGATTGGTTTTTTGGTTTTTGACTTCAGCTCAGGTCTTTGCCCGAGAGGCGACAGAACATAGGCAGTGACCATGGTCCGGTATGATAATCGATAATATAACACCATTAAATTCATTGATCTTGTTTTTACTTCTGTCGAAACTAATATCATTGAAACTAATTGCAATTAAGGGGCTAATTGCCTGAATGAAGAAGATAGAACAAGGGGTACAAAAGAACAATTATAATAAATGTCATCCCTATTCTAATTCTCCAGTTCTCCAGAAACTCCAGAGATATGGATCTGTTAGAAGAACTTTTTGTTTATTCCGTTCCAGTGCCTATTACTCAGCTTAATTATAAAGGACATTGAGCATTATCATCATTAAACAACCACAATCGTCTCGACGTGGGCAGAATTCTTAAAATGTGCCATAGTTATTGATTTTATACTTTCACCATCTATAGTATCTATATATTTCGAATTGAAAGACTTGTTTCCTATTCCATTACTTATTCCATTCCAAATACATACTGTGAACTGAAATGTAGTCAAATTCAAACCTTGAATACAGAAAATGACATGGCTTTCTCAATAAATGTAGACATGTCTTTAATGTCCTTGTAGAACCAGAGAGCCTCAGAATCTGGAGCTGTGGAGACGAGAAGGACAAAGTTTGGTTAGAGATGTGAGATCCATTATTGTATAGAAATAGAATGTGAAATTGAAAGTGTCAATTTGAGATACTTCATTTGTAATGCAGTAAACACTACGCATTATATACATAAAACATGATGTCGTGTTACTATCAAAGTGATGTAGAAAGCCAAGGCAGAATTTTCAGTTATAAAATGAATTATTTCTTTCAAATATGAATCAACTACTACTGGAGAAAATCCAGGATTCGGATTTTCTCCAGGAAAAATGCAAGATTTCCCTTTTCCCTTGATAAACATTTTATTTATAGTTAAATTTAGTACACTAATTATAGTACCCAACTTATAGTTTCCTTGTATAGCATTACAATAATATCATAATAGCAGCATAGTACTAAGGAAATTAGATTTAGATAGGCTATTTACTTTTTCTTTTGTTTAGCATGTGAATCTCGAATGACTTTCTCCATAACATCCCATTGTTCATTCGGCATGTTTACCAATTGATTAAATTCTCCAGCTGAAAATGGTATTTCACCACCATCCAGAACAACAGTCTGTAAAGAATAGAAATAAGAATTATAAATACCCACTACTATAATGATAATAAGGGTTAATTTAATTTATTACCGATCCAGTGACCCATGAGGAATAATCGCTCAACAAATAAGATGCCAAATTAGCAATCTCTTCCGGTTGACCTAGACGCCCTACAGGTAGTTTATCAACTGCGGCTTCTTGGAAACTATAGAATGCAACAAATTAACTGAATTAAATGTAGAGGAAAGGAATATAGCTGTTATACGTATTTGTAGACATTTACCTTCCTGTAGGATCCAAACGGGAAAATGCACCTTCAGTGTAAATTGGACCTGGAGCAATGCAATTTAATCGAATCCCATAACGTCCCCATTCACTTGCTAATGATCTATAGTACAAATACAAATGTAGGAGGAAATGTATCAGATCACATATTCAATTACAATTACTACATATGCATCTCTGCAGCAGCAAGTATAAAGGGTAAAAATAGAAATCAACTGTATTATTATCAACACGTAAATCACAACTCAATCCAATTCTCCCCACAAATAGGGAAAAACTGGATAAATTGAAATCTGACACTTTTCTCTTTTTATCGTCCCACATGAATAATCGCGCTACGCCGTGCAGTTATATAATTTTTATCGATTTCTATATTTCCATCAGATTTTCATATTCATATAGCAGTTTTTCAGAAAATATATATTTTGACTTGAATTCTAAATTTTCGAAAAATGTATTAAAAAAACATTTAACAATTTATGTAAGACATGTTTTAACGGTTGGAGGATAATATTTTGAAATCGTGGTTTTTATTAAAACGCAAGCTTTCGACAACACACTGTTATCTTCATCAGGCTAAGAAAAATTACGTACAATTAAAAAAAATATATTTCGGAATTCACATTTAACAATTTATTTAGATGTTGAACCCAGACAGAGTGTCTATACAAACAGATCATATCGAATCTAAATAAATTATTAAAATATTTTTACCACGTTTTTCGCACATTTGGAATCCAAGTTAAAATATATATTATTTGAAACATGAAACCAAATTATTTCTGTTGAGAACAAAGAAGCTCGTTATGGTATGGTTATGGTAATGATTCAAAAGTATTATGGTCCGTTTGATGCAATTGATTTACAATGTAGAAAGAGAGAAGGGTCACAGAGTACGAAGCTAAATGAGGGCATTCAGTATTAAATTTTAAGGTTAGCACATTTACCACATTATTGCCCACCAATTTAACAAGATTATGAGAAAAATTTCCCCAGAATTAAGAATTATATGGGAATCATGAAAATAAATTCTAAATCACCTCATTAAATTCTCAACACCAGCTTTTGCTGCAGCACTTGGAGCAACAAATCCTGATCCTTGGTACGTGTATGTTGTCGTAATGGCAAGAAATGCACCACCTATAAATAAAATTAATAAAAATTTTAAAGTATTATGACGTCATGACGTGCGACTCTTTGCTGCATGTCAAAATGTCAGTGTCAAATGAAATTTATTAGTTTTAGAAGAAATCCTATTATTCCTAGGATTTGAAATTATTACAAACTTGACATTGTTATGACATGGGAAATGTGTACATTTTACTACCACTACTACTTGACAAGTTTAATTATAGAAATTAAGGATGTTTCCATTTCTCCAGAAAACAAAACATGTTTGTTTTTGTGAGATAAACTTTTGTTTTGTGGTATTTTCTTCACATGCATGTAACCTTCAACAATTCTGTAGGTAGTTTTGTAGAAGTATATAACCACAATGCAACATTGTTATTTAATCAAGACCACCTCACCAATAAACAAACCTACTGCAGGCTACAGCCTATGTGTAGGAAAATGATAATGGAAAAAATTAGGAAAAAATCATTATTAAAACAAATACAAAAACACAAAGCTGGACGGAGAAAGTAAGATACATTTGTAAATGTAGAATATTTATAGCCTGAGCCCAGCCCAGAAGATGTAGAATTTAATGTCTTGCAATTTCCGCATACATTTACACATAAGAATAGGGATCTCCTTGAGTTTGAGAGGAAGAAAGTGAAAAGTGATTTTTATTTTTATACTTTCTTTTTCTTTTTTCTTCCTCAGGGGCTTAGAGAAAGCTTTGGTTGAAGTGCACTATACTGCATCAGAGGCTAGAGGCAATAGTGCATTCAAAGTAGAAGAAAGAAATGTAGTATTCCTCACCCTTTTGAGCCTTGATAAGTCTTTTTCCAGTTTCAAGAGTGACATTTGCCGTTCCGTTTAACACAATGTCAACTATAGTTTTCCAACCATTTGGAGATAGTCGTTCTGCAGGAGAAACAAAGTTCCCAGCAGCATTATTCACTATTATAGTTGGAAGTCCTACTTCACCCTCTATTTTGTCCACGACAGATTTTACAGCTTCCGGATCTCGAACGTCACAACTATGAGGAAGAATTTTACCTCCTGTGGCTGTAGATAGTTCTGAGGCTGTTTGGTCAAGGACATTCTGTCGTCTGGGATTGTACAGATAATTAATTGAATAATTAAAGAAATCATTGAAATTAATTCTGAAAAATAATCTCTTTAAAGTACCTTCCCAAAATGGCAACAGATGCTCCAAGGGATGATAGCATTAAAGCCATGCCTTTGCCAAGACCTATGAAAATATTCAATTTATTTAAGGATTTAATTACAATTAACCATAATCAATTTTTAGAATATATTCTATTAATAATAGTACCTGTACCACCTCCAGTGATCATTGCCACCTTCCCTTTGAAAGTACCCTTAGGTAACATGGGGGTCTTCATGGCAGGGAAATATTTCGATTGTGGTCGTACGCTTCCCATCTTTGCTGGAATTTTCTTATGGATCTTCTGACTTTCAAGAATTCTTCAGCTCAGGGGGTCAGGGCTATTAAAAACAGAATAAAATCATTCCTTAGTACATACATTTACGTCATAACGTCATATTATGCATTTATGTACAGAAATGGAAAAGTATTGTGTTGAATGTTGAATGGCCTTTAAAAATATTTATTAAAAATCGTAATATTCTGTGGTTGAATTTAATTTATCTGTGAAAGGCAGTGAGATAAACTTTTCTCCCTTCACACTTCAAAAGCACTTTTACTTTCTGAGAAATCCTTGGCATGTGTACATTATTATAGTAAAAGTAAAGTACATGTTCATGAGATGAGATTGAACACAAATCATTTATTATGCCCAGAACGATAAGTACTAGTTTAGTATAATAAAAACTTTGTAGAATAGAAATCTAATTTAACAGAACACATCATGTTTGTGCTTGTGCTCGTGGTTTCTCAAAATGTGCATACAATATTAATACCATATAATAATATATAGGCCATTAAAAATGAATGATGATATTTCCCATGATGATGATGAGGATGATGGTGATATGCTACGACTTTCTCTTGAGAAAGAAGGTCACAATCACAATAATAATACAAATTTTATGTCAACAAGAAAGTTAACGATAATAATAAGTATGGCCACAGACTTTTCCCCATTTTAATAGTAAGTTTATATTGTGGATTGGCTTGTGGCTGTTATTGTAATAATCATAATAAAGTCTATTAATATTGAATTTTTAGTTGCTTTTCGTTAGAAAGAAGAAAGTCTGAGAAATCTTTGAATGCAATCTTTCTTTGGAATGAATACGTCGTTAACCAACATTAACATTTTTATTGCTCCCACAGCTTTCCTTCATATAAAGTGTTACATAGTTTAACCTACTTTCTGTTAATGAGAAAATTACAATTTCTTTACTTTACAATGCATTATGATAGGATTTCATTTATAATACATAATTAGGTTTTATAAATAAAATCCTATTTCCTTTACAATGCATTAAAATAGGATTTGGTGTTGTTAATGTTATATTATCTAATTATAATTAATAGTAAATAGTATAATAATTAACGCTACAATTAATTTAATGAACTTTGTTGCATTTTGTGTTGGAAAACGGAACAAAGGAACGGAAGTTGTAATAAAGAGAGCATCGAGTATATCTTTCACCCGGGATATATCATCCACATGGGTCCTACGCCTATACTACCACAATAAATCACCGAATTTGGCGAATTTATAAAGCTTAATTAGCTTCCCATTTTAAACTGTTGACTTCAATAACATTAACATAATATTATAAGTTTGTGAATTGTAAATTAATTAATTTCAATAATAGTAGTGAAAACAATTGTTTACTTACAACAGTTGAGTAGAGAGACCGGCCGATTAAAAAGTGGTTAAAGTTCTATTAGTTTATAATTATAACAGTAACCGTGTCAAGTTAATAATGGTGTAAATTAAATGGTGATTAGAGATGAAAGTCTATTAGAGATTGTGTTGTTGTTGTTATCTGTTTTGACAGAACCAAAAGTGTTTTAAAAGGAGCGCAAATGTAAATGCTGGATAAAGTGTGTCCTAAAAAACCTCCTAATTCAAGTTTTTTATCGTTATTAACTTTATCTACTTTAACTATTACATTAGTGTATTACTCTGGAGTCTGGAGGGATCTGCATCTGCTGGATGATGGCCATGTGAACATGTAAATGTAAGTCTTTTTCTACAATACACAAAGATAATTATGGCAATGCTACAGATAAGCTCTTCTACATGCTAAATCGTTAAATGTTTCTTATAGTTCCATTTACTTTTAACGTTTGGAGATCTCTTTTTGTATTCTAATGTCTATCTCTGTAGTTAGTTCTGTGACTCGGCATCTTAATTTTTATCTCTTATGTTAATTTGATATTTATTCACGCGACACAACACGATCTTCAGATCATTTCGTTTTTTTCCAGTATACAATTTAATATTTTACTCGTATGACTCAAGCTTAATTTGGATCCATCTTTAATAATATTTATTATTATTAAAATAATAGTGTTGTACTAGTAGGGCAGATCGTTGATATATTTTTTTATTTTGATTAAGGTACTTTCGTGTGATTGTACTAGTACTTGGACAAAATAATTATTGCATATAAAATGTAATTTTATTATTTATTTATTTAATTTTACATTTTTCTATGTATTAATACTTTTAATTAATAATTTTGATATCTTTTTATTTGCAGAGGAGATTCAAAGTTGAAAGTAAAGATTCTGATCCAGTTTGTTGTGGTAGTTCTGTGATTTGCTGTTCAGTGTTCAGAGGAGAAAAATAATCATCTTAACAAAAAGACTTAATTATAAAAACTGCCATAAAATGACTGAAATTGAAAACTCTGCAGCTGAAAGAGGCGGAGGTCCATTTGGGGATCTTATCTTTTTGACTTTCTCTGAAGAGCTGTCCCTTGAAACTCATGCTAAGGCTATGGCTGAGAGTACGTATTAGTTATCAATTTAATTAAAAATTAAATACCATAATGATTTTATGACAAATGAGAAATACACATAAAAAGAGAGTTGAAAGTTCAAAGTCAATTTAGTTTATAATTTCATAAGACATTGATTTTGATTGTGTTAAATTTTTCATTCCAGAAATCAGTGCAAGGGAATCAACATTAGTGGAACTAATTGAATCACTTGGTTCAAAGTTGACAAGTACAAATGTACAAGACAGGGTGAAAGCTACGGATATCTTGGCTCACGTTTTCTCATTTTTCCCAAAAGATTTTCTCTCAGAAAAGGAATTGGTCTTCATTGTTGAGTTTTTATCAAATCGTCTAAAGGACCAACATATTGTGATTCCCAAGACTATTCTTTGCATCCATTCAATTGTAAGTTAAACTGCTGTCACTGCACTACTGCTGTGAGTTATATAAAATTAAATTACAATGCAATACTTGTCAATCAACTCAAGCTTATGACATGACATTTCATTTGGATTCTGCATCACATAACTTTGCAGAAGAGTATTATGTGTAAAATCTAACGACATAAAATCATATTTACAGATTCAATCAAATAATCTCCCAAAAGGTGCTGGATCACAGCTTCTCCATCAGATTTTCCAAGAAGCCAATGTTCAATCTCATATTCACAAGATCCGTAGGACCGTTTTTCTCACAATTGAATATTTATTAAAGAAACGACTTGAAGGTATTTTGAAGTGTTATTTCACCAATTGAAAATTCAAACAAAATAAGTTAGTTTAGAAAATAGGATTATCAGATTGAGTTTATGAAACGAAATTGTAACACTTCTACTACTTTAGAACTCAAGGAGCTGTCCTCTGATTTTGTTATCAACTTTCTCCAAGCAATAGGTATGAATCTTTTTAATGAACTACTAATTACAGAAGAGCTTTCTTCTTGTACTAAAAAGATAAGAGTTAATTCATAGATGGTGAAAAGGACCCTCGAAATTTATTACTTCTGTTCCAAATCATCCCAATAGTGATCAGTAATTTTAATTTGGGGCCTTTCATAGAAGATTTCTTTGAAGTTCTGGCCTGTTACTTTCCAATTGACTTTTCTCCGGTAATGATATACTCAAGTATAATTTATACTCAACCAACCTGGTACCTGTATTTCCAGTTCCACAATAATAGTATCTAGTTTGGACAATTCGTTTTCATAAAATTAAGGATTACATAGTTTAAACAAAATTTTGCTTTTACAGACAGTTACCACTTCGGAAGGTGTAATTACAAGAGAGATGCTCGCTGAAGCATTACATGCTTGTCTCTCTCATACAAATCAATTCTCTGAGTTTCTCATCCCACTCGTAATGGAAAAGTTGGATTCTAGTTTAAACGATGCAAAAATAGATTCTCTTCTTCTTTTAGTAAGTGATAATATATATCTATTATATTTATGTGCTTTAATTCTAAGCCCCCAACTTTCTAAGCTGCGGTAGTTTCATTTTAAACTGATTATTTTATTTTTAATCTGCAAATTATTACAAAAATGTATATTTTAGGAATTATGTTGCGAAAGATGTTATCAACCTGTGAATCTACTACCATTTCTCTCCCAGATATGGCATTCCTTGAGAAGGGAAATTTTTATGAGTGGAAATGAGCTGATTGAAAAACATAGTATACGTTTTTTGCAAAAGGCTTTCAATGTTCTCTCTAGAGATGATGGCACTCTGAAAACTTGCATGGATATGATTTTAACAGGTTAATTCAATTACCTATTTGCTTCAATCAAAATTAGAAGATGTATGTAGATTTCAATGTTATACCTTATACCTGTACTGTGTAGAATGCAATCACCATTTATGTGAACCTGAATTGAGACTTATCAATCCAACTTCAAAAATACTGTTTGCGATGTGCAACTCAAGTCAAATATCTTGTCAAGTAGTGGCCCCAAAAGTACTAAAAACTCTTGTTGAACAATTAACCCAGAAGAGTGTTCATGGAGAAAGAAAAAGAATTATGGAAATTACAGACCGTATATTAGCAATTTGTCGCCAGTATCCTGAAAGTAATGACCAAGAATTACACATAGTTAGTTAGACTTAAATTCAATGAAAAGAAAATAATAATATTTATCATTTACTTTCCATAGTGGTTTTAATCGACATTGTGGACAATTGGGGGGATATGATAGTAACCTGGTTTAGTTTCCTTACAAATGATGATCAGGATTTTGGATGCTTGTCATTACAAATTCTACTCCAATGCTTAAGAAATGAATCGGATTTCTCTGCCAAGGATCGAGAATTACTTCAAATGCATATGTCGACCATGGTCAATTCAATGTCACTCTCCCAATCTTCAATGTAAGCCCTTTTCCTGTCTATTCTATATTCTATACAATTCTAATTTCGTAATTGCCTAAAGCGTTAATCATGAATTATTGTGCATGACCAAGTCTTTTTCGTTGATCAAACTTCTGATCAGCCTTCAGCTTTACTTCAACTACTTATTATTTTGTATACCCTATCTACAGAGTGGCCATCACCGAAATCTGTAAAATACTCGTTTCCAAACACGGGTCTGAGTTTATAGAATCATCTCTACCGGAATTACTGAAGGCCATATCAAATACTTCTGCAGCTGAAAGTGAAAGTGAAAACGAAAAGTCAATAAAAGGAAAAGAGGGTGTAATTAGTGCTGCTATTCTGTCAGAATGTTGCTTAAATAATGAGGACGTTTGCCAAAAAGTGGTTTCACACTTGTTGGAGGAAATTAATCACACTTCCATTAACATTAGATCATTGCAGTGTTTAAACAGAACTATTGAAAAAGTTAGTGAGATAAAGGACGTGGGAATAAGTCTTGGATTTGTTACATTGTTGGTGGAAAAGCTATTAGTTTTCCAAAGGATTTTTGACCTTGGCATTCATATATTCAAATCCGGAAATGCTAATGGAATCCTTGACGGTGAAGATGAAAGAATTTCTACATTGAATGATCCAAACGTGTTTCGAATTTCTGTGACTATATTGAGGAATCTTATGAGAAGTTCAAATGTTGAATTACAATGCAAATTAGTTGGACAATTTTGGAAAGACGTTATTGCTGACAAAAAATGGAATGATTGCTTTACAGATTTTCCGGTGAGTATGTTGTTGAGATATGTTATGTTGTGTGAACGCTCTGTTTATAAAAGAAAAGCAAAGGCAATAAATAAATAAAATCATTTATTTTTATTAGTTTGCTGTGACGGAAGCAATCCTTGGATCACTTTGGCCTCCCGTGGAGATCCATCGACGAAAAGATTTCACCGATTACTTGTTAACAAAAAGTGTTCAAATGTACTCTTCCGAATCTTTGAATATTTATCAAAGACTTATTGCTGTTTTCCTAAATAAGTTGGAACCAGGTTTGTTAACAGTATTACAAAAGAAATCAATTCTCTTCTCTCAACTAGATTATATAAAATAGATACTTAATTACTTGTTTTATGTGGATTACAATAGAATCCGAGTTTTCAGGACTGCTCAATTGTATTGAAGGAAGTATTGATGATGCTATTTCGGAAATCAAATTGTCGTCATCCGAGAATCTAACCAAGGGTATTGAGCAGATGGATATCACTCCTTTGAAAGAAGGTACATTACATAACTGGAAGACAGTATAATATTCAAATTCATGATTCCTTTGTATTTTACAGGAAATGGAAACACTTGTAATGCTATACATTTGCTTGCATGGGTAACCAAAGCGTTGGCGATGAGAGGAGTGAAAGAACTTACGCATTGGGTGGATAAAGTAAGCTTTTTGACCATGTACTCTTTAATTTTAAATTAATGGCCGAGTTAAATACGTCTGATATCATTATCGTTAAAACCTTATAATGGTCAGCCGTCAGACATGCAGCTGCTATTTGAGATGAACACAAGAGAAACAAAATGTTCGATTTATTTTGTGGAATAAACTCTTGTGTATTTTTGTTTGTTTATGTAGCTGATCAATCTACTGAGCTTGGATTCCGTGGGAAATTTAGCAGCCGATGCTTTCAAAATATTACTTTCAGATGACATAATTTCTTTGAATCCACAATCACATTGCAAGTTCAGGTCAGTACTAGTGTATAGTGTTACATAGTGATGGGGTCAACGAGACCGAGAAAAACGATAACTTATTTGTCATGCATTTGGTCATGGAGCTTTATTTTATTTTATTCGTTTTTTCCCCAGGTTCTTGTACAAACAAAGAATTTTCCAAATGTCTGTGCCCAAATTGGTTGTAGGATATCGTGCTGCGAAATCAAATTCTACAAAAGCTAATTTCATTGGTGCCTTGAGTTCTCAGTTGAAGTACATACCGAAAGAAATATTAGGACTGGAAGTTGAAAATGTAAGAAATGTTTTTGATGGCATAGAATAATAACTTCAACAGCAGTTGATCGTATTGTATTTTAACAAGAAACACAGCAGAGTTAATGATGTTATACAATGTACAACAACAAGAAAGAATGAAATTGAATATTAAATTGCATTACTCGATCATGTATTTAATATCTGCCGTTTTAGGTTTTCCCTTTACTTGTTGCGAGTCTGAAAATGGATTCTCATTCCACTCCAGTTGTTCTTTCTACACTAAAGGCTTTCACGGAAATGATGCAAAATTCAGACGAGGAGACTGACAAAAAACTTGTTGAATATTGTTATGAAATTGTTCCTCAAATGGTTAAACTAGCTTCCTTCAAAGATAACATGGTATGTTCCTACAAAACCTATTTGTTGGAGAAATATTTGTACAATATTTGTAACATGATCTTTTGTTTTCTAGAATGTTCGAATAATGGCTTTACAATGTCTTCAGAAATGCTCAAAATGCCCTACACATGTCATTCTTCCGTTTCGACAACAAGTAATATTAATAAATTAAACACAAAGATACCTAATGTATTATTTAGTTAATTCACTTCATTATATTCACTTATAACAGATAATAGACGACCTTCAAAAGACTTTGGATGATCATAAAAGACTTGTTAGGAAAGAGGCCCGATTGACTAGAAACATATGGATTCTCATAGGATCCCCTGGAGGCCTTTAATTTAAATAACAAATTAAAATAATTCGGCATTTATTATAAACGTGACTTCTGGTCTGGTTTGAATTTATTTTCATTGAATATTGACAACTGGTTATTAAACTTTTCTTATTGATTAAAATTCATGATGCTTTTTTTACAAATCATTTATTCATTTTATTAATCCATGTCCATTGTTCACTTTCCCTACCTCCTTTGCCTACTCATCATTATCGAGAGTGAAATCATCATGATTATGATAGAACATAGAGATAATAACTATATATAGTTATTATCTCTATGTGATAGAAGGAAGCTGTGGGTTTTGGCGTCTGGCGTAGGTTGAAGAATTTCTTCTGATTTTAGAAATAGTTGTCATTGGAGAGTCATAAATTAGGTATATTTTTTTTCAAAATTCAATGAAAGATATAATTATTAATATTCAGTTGTATAATGAGTATTATCATGTAGCCAATGTAATAGAAGACCCATACTGAAAGAAAGTATTGTATCACAGAATTATTAGTTTCACTTATGTTTTCTTCCAGGATTTTATTTTAGCCCATCAAATTTTCCCCTCAGAGAAAGGAATTATCGGAGGAAACTCAAGAGAAGATACTTTAGTATTTGATGGTGATGCTCACATATTGTGAAGAATACTACATGCCCTCTTCTCCCTGTGATGTTTTGTAATTTCTCTGAAAATCCTTTCGTAAAACGCTTACATTGAATTCTGTGATCTTTCTCACACCCACGCAAGTACATGATCAAATATTATTATAATCTGTTAGAAAACCTGTAAATCGGATTTTGTCTTTATGTGTTTTGTGCCCTTTGCTTTTACTTTGCAGCAGCACAGCAGCTATAATATAATACTGTATATGGTTAATAACACAAAAGCAAATCGCTGGAATTGACAGATTCAAAGATCAGACAACTGCTGCTGTTCCTATGCTCCTTTAATCCCCTCTCGAATGAGATCCTCATGAAACCAAAAAAAAAATCTAAACTTTCTATTGAAATTTCTGAAAGTTTATACAAATCATTTCTACCTGCACGATGGTATATGATGATATTTGCTAAATTCCCATTCAGCGTTAAGAAAAAGGTTCATGATATTTATAATTAGTTATAATTACTAATGGAAAAATTACTGATCTGATTCTCTTAAAATATTTAGGAAGATGGAACTTATGGCTATGAATTATCAAAATATTCCCCACAAGCGATTCTCTTTTATATAAATACAGTTTTTCATATAATAATCTTTATTTTCTTCACGGCTGGGACTATTCACGCTTATTTTACACCCAATGACCTTGATTATCCTAAGGATAGGTTTGTTAATTATAGTATAATTATTATTACCCTTAAAACCCAATCTTACAAGAAATTTTTACAACGTTCCATTCCAGTTGTGGACAAACCTGGGAGACAACAATGTTCCTACGACATTTCGACGTAATAATATTTTCAATCACCAGTTTCGGCGTTAGTGGTTTCAGTGGTTTCTTCCTTTGGTATTATCGTGATGATTTCTGTCATTACTTTAATTTCTGGAGTATAATGATGCAAAAATTACAATTCGATTGTACAAAAGGAACACTACGGAAAATGATACAAGATTACATAATATTCTTGGGACTTGCTGTTATAAGTCTAGTTTTATACTTTTATGGGAAATTAATTCCTATGGAAGAAGCTTCTGGATTTTTTATGCAAACTTTAGTTTTCTTTATACGTGTTAAGAATTTATATGCATATGATGCTCCTGGGGGATTAATGAATGTGTCAAGATATAGAAGATTTTCAGAGAATTGTTGTAAATGTGGGAAAGATTGTCACCCAGATTCTTTTCAAGGGGCTGAGACTGATAATGTATATTGTATGGCCAATTGTTGGAATGTTCATTCTAATCCTTCTTTTGGCTATCGGGCTATGAAACTATCTGGATATTTAATACAGGTATAATAACAACCAACTAATTAGTAATCGCAATTAACTAATTAACTAAACTATGTAATTGTAATTTCACAGATCTATGCAATGATGAGCACCGTAGCAATGTTTATAATGTTTGAATTCTATTGTCGATGTCTAGTCAATTATTCTAAATGTTGGAATGCTAGATTATCTTATGGAGTTTCTGCAGGTAATTTGATGGGGCTGACAATGAGATTTCTTTTAATTTTTACAATTTTTAACTTTAATAAATGTTTACACAGATCGTCACGAAGATTCTAAAGATGAATGCCGAAGACGTATAAAGCTGAAACCATTAATGCTTGATTTTGGAGCTTTGGCAGAAATATTTCAAATGACTGAAGAATTATTTGGGAATAATTTAGCAGTCTATTATGGGATGTTGGTAATGATAATTTATTGCTAATTTTAGATAATGATAATAAAATACCAGTTAAAATAATTAGATGCTGAACTTTCTCACCCAAGTGTACTTCTTTGTGTTATCGGAAAGACAGAAAACATGTTCTGAATGGATTCTAGAGAATTTAAATATTAGGGTACAAGAATATTTGGGAACATCTTGTGATAATTTGGAACAAGTTCTTCTACCCGTTGGACCAAATGAACCAGAACCAGTATCATTTGAAGATCCATGTTTTATTTATCAAAACTTTCGTCAACAACAAGTATGGCTTGGACTCATCCTTCTGGCATTTACTATGTATATGTTCATGTCAACTATTTGGGAAGGACATCAAGCAGTTCATCAAGGACTTCAAGGATTTCTTAGATTAAGAAAATTCAATTATATGAGTGCCATGAACTTGAAGGAAAAGTATTTTGTGCATACGCTCAAATTAACTTATTTGGGACCATGTGCAATACATATTAGTGCAGCTAATTTCTTTGTTATAAGAAGAAAGTTGGCGATACTTGTAAGTCCTCTTTAATAATTCTATGTAGATGAAGATGACGACAATTATTATGAATTGATGAATTATCTATTTTCATTCCAGGTGATTGGAACATGTCTCGTGTATATGATGATGTTGATTGGTTTTAGACCTGGACAAATTAAACCACTTAGATCCTGTAAAAGTCATGGCAAATATATATTCCACTATCCGAGAATAACTGGCTAGCCTATGATAATTAACTTATTAATTTAATTGTTGTATCTTTATACTTTGCTTAGTAAATTTTGACATTCATTGTATTTTATGGAATGAACTTTTCTAGAAAAATCCCATATAATTACTGCAGACATTGATAATTTCCAAACCAAAGCAATTAATTCTAATTCTAGGGATTAAAAAATATGAATGCCATGATAATGTTCTTATCACGCGAAAACAACTCTTGTTGAGGATGTGACCATTTCAATTCAAATGGGCTTAGGGTATTTAGGACACGTCATTTATTGGGATTTGGAGACAGTTGGTCGTTTCGTTGACCATACGTTTAGATATTCATAAAGAGGATCAAAATCAAAGCATATTTAATCAGATCCTTTGTCAATTGTTGGAGTTTTAATAGATATGAACATGTCGCAAAGGACTATCATGTCACTGTCGTCACCAACTGCAAAAAGATGATATTGTCCATGTCAATGTCAATACTAGTCCATGCATGGATCCAATCAAAATTTCAACTACAATGTGATTAAAAACTTGATATTAATTATATTATTAAATCCTTAATTAGCTTAATTAGCTCTACAGCAGATGAAGACGCTATTGACCTTTTTGCTCCTGAAGGAATTCTACTGAATTTCTTCCTAAGTGCTATTCCTAATGTCAACATGCAGGTAATTAAAGCAAATGAACTTTTTTAATTAAGATGTATAAAATACATAGCATTGAGATTCACGTCTTTGATTATAGAACAAAGTTTGCCCAGTTGAATACTAATTTAGAAATTAAAAGTGTAATGGACTGTGGTCTCATACTAACATACAATCTATACTTCTAAGCTAATACTGCTTATAATATTTATTACACAATTATAGTAAGTAAAGTCAGGTTTTTCCACATCAACTTTTGTACAACTCTGAAATATAATGTTGTACAAACAAAATCACACTTATAAAATATATACCCCCTTCTGGATTTATGATTATTATCTCTTCTCACTTTTAAAATTCTGGTAGGGTTACGTAAAATTTGAAAATGGGATCTCGTAAATGCATATTTCTCACGTAGTTAAATATTACAGAATTTTGTGATCCAAAAAATGGTGCTTCTAAATATAATTTAAATATTGATGAAATGAGACTTTATTTAAAAAGTAATTTGTTTAAATTTTAAGTGAGAATGAGCCTTTTTATAATAGTACACCCTCATACATATTATATTGATATGATGAATCCCGACAGAAAGACTCCCTGATGATATAATACGAAAAGCTGGTCAGGATTCCCAATGAACTTTAGCTAATTCACGACTTGAACCCCATAAGTCATGAGTGTCGTGTCGTGAGACTCATTTCTGCTTCCATTACAACAACTACTATTGCAAATTATTAATAAGAACAAGAATGGAATCCTCAACGCTGAAGAAGAAAGAATACAACATGAACTTGACACTATGAAACTGAAACTAGCCTTCAGCTCAGTCAAATAAAGCCAGTCGTCTTTTTAGTATTCTGAGTTTTCAGAGACGCAAGAATAATAACAAAAATGGAAATCCTCATCAACAATAAAAAGTCTTTGACTCTAAAAGACTTATTTTGGGGGACTGTATTTTTAATAATTGTCATTTCATCCATTCCTGGAGTGGACTCTCTAAGAACTAAAGGGAAGCCAAGGGTCACAAATGTCACCACTACTTCCAAACCCAAACCCCCATCTGACAATGAAGATCCCAATCCAATAAGTTCCAAAGTGCTTCAAATAAAAAATCCCCCCAAAATTCGTAAAAATCAAATCTCTGAAATAAAATTACCCATAAATTCAGATATAATTGTTGGGGATGATGTTCCAAGTAGTTCAAAGATCATTTTGCAATGTTCTGCATCTTTTCCTCTGCAATGGATTTATACAGGAGATGGGGTATGGACCCTTAACTTAAGTAAACCCTAAAGAAAATCAAATATCATATTTAATTTAAATTGCATTTATTTAGTTCCCAGAGATTTCAACGAATACGACATTCAAAAATAGCAAGAAATCAGGAAAAGGGAAACAACAGGAAGAAGGAATATTTTTAGCAACAGCAACACTAGGCCTCAAGGGTAAATTGAGAGAGACAGACACTGGAGAATATATTTGCAAAGGGGTTCAACAAAGAGATCATTTGGACTCTGTCTCATATTTTATATATGTCCCTGGTTAGTATTTCAATTTTTAATTTTTAATTAACTGGAGCATTTAATTATTTCCATTGTATTATAATTGACTCAAACATTACGTAACCCGTAACCTTCACGGGTCACAAATAATGCAGATGCAATATATGAACAATGGAGAACAATAATAAGAATCATGTGCCTATTTTTAGTACAAATGAAATGTAAATATTGAATTTAATATGACATTATTAATACAGGGAAGTCAATATTTACTCAGAAGAAAGGACATGATCTAAGGATTCATAAGGGTAAGAAACATCTAAGGATTCCCTGCAGCGTCACGGATCCAAAGACAGTTGTCACAATACAGAGGTCAGATGGAAAGGTAACATTTTCATTATCCAGAATTTACTTGTACATACGTATTCTATAAATAGAATTATCCAAGAAAAATGAAAACAGAAAGTGAATTTTATTTCCAAGTAATCCGGAACTTCTTGAGTTGTTATTTATTTACATTCTATATTTCATTCAGGGTGGATTAAGAAATTGTCAAGGATCAGAAGATGAAATTAAATTTAATCCAAAATATGGATTTGATGTGAATCTCAACACTGCTGAGGGAAGGGGAAATGATGAGATTGGAAACGGAAGCTATATTTGTATTGCAAAATTGAATGGCGTTACAAAAATGCTGGAATTTCCCTTATCAATGTCAATGTCCAATGCTGCTGCTGGAGATGCATTACTAATTGGTGAGATTCTACTTTTATAATTTAACTATTAATTATAGTCTCTTGGGGTATTTTGAGAATAATCTCAAAATGAACCTTTTCATTTAGATTTTAGATTGCTGGATTTTAATGAAATGTTACCTTGTTAAGCCCACTTAAAAATTCATTATGTTTAAATTGTTTATGTACTTTGTATAAGTGCCGTTTGTGCTTACGCTACGTGTTATCAACAAAATTAATTAAAATTAAAGATACTTAATTGCATCTCTGTTGACTGTGGTTTTATCTTCTGTGGCTTGGCTTTGGTTTGGTTGTTGTTCTACGCGTAAACTTTCCATTCTTCTTAATCAATTGGATTTTAAGTGTTTTTCAAACAATTTTAATAGAAAGAGAAGAAGAAGATGAAACTATTGATGTTTCAGTTCCAGCTATTCCAGCAGGGGATAATGACAGCATCATGGAAATAGAAGACCACAAGAACAATAACAATCAATTGAGAATGGGACAGACCCAAGGTTCCGCATCCTGTTTCCCATCAAATCCATGTGGTCCAAATAGGTACATTATATTAAATTATCACTTTACCATCTGAGATTTGAGATTTTAATTAAAATATACTACCATTCTATTTATAGTCGTTGTAGTAGTATTCGTGGAAGTAATTTACCCCGCTGTGAATGTCTACCTTTGTACTTGGGTTTGTCATTATTTTTATCATATTTTGATTCATTATCATTATTATTATAGTTTTCTTCTTTGCAATAATATTCTAACAATTATAAGCTGATTTATTTTATGTGCTATATAATAATCCCTTAAGTACTTCCGCTATGTCCAAATTGTAGATAATTTTATAAAATCCCCTCTTGTATTAAATTCTCCAGGTAAGCCACCAAAGTGTAGGCCAGAGTGTGTGCTCAACCTTGATTGCCCACGCACATTATCCTGTAGAAATTATCAATGTGAAGATCCATGTGAGAATAATTGTGGCGTTGGAGCTAAATGTCGTGTTGTTAATCATCAAGCAGTATGTAGTTGTCCAGCTGGGTAAAATGTCAATTTGAAATAGTAGAATAATTATATTGATTGGGATTTTAAATTTCTGGAATTTCTGGATAGATATTTTGGGAACCCCATGAAAGGTGGTAAATGTGGTCGGACACGATCCCCTTCACAATACTATTTTCCAAATTATCCTCCTCAAGTACAAGTTCAACCAAAACATCATCAGCAACAGGAAGGAGATGAAGATTATTCCAATTCAGAAGAATCATCAAGTGAAACTGAACTTGAAGGATCTGAAGAACAAGAACATCAACAATATGAACTATTGTTTCAGCTTCAAAATCGTTTTCCATGTAGTCCATGGCCTTGTGGTCCCAATAGGTTTGAACTTTAAGTTTAATGTGATTGAAATTGATATATTAAGGACCATTAGCTGATTATAATTATGTGAAAATCATTTTCTAGTGAATGTAAACCTGTTGGAGATAATGCCCATTGTACCTGTGCTCCTAATTATGCTGGACAACCGGTATTACACACATGAATTGAATATATAGGCATGTCGATGTCATAGTCTTGGTCCTGATATTATGTTTTCCATTGTATAGCCAAATTGTCGACGTCCAGAATGTCGAAGAAATGACGATTGTCGTGAAGAGCATTCATGTATTGATTCCTTATGTCAAAATCCTTGTCAACTTGGAAAAAGAAAATGTAATTCTCCAGCAAAATGTGTTGTTGCAAATCATTCTGCAAAATGTGTTATAATGGGCGGTGGCAGTCAAAATAGCCAAAGTCAAGGTCAAAATAGGCCAAATAGACCACCCCAAATTATAGGCCAATTTCCAGAATCTCCTTCCCAAGAATCTCAATCGCAGGTTCAGTATCCTCAAAATCCAAATTATCCAAATCCAACGCCACCACCACAACAAATCTCAATTTCTGGAATGAGACCAGGTTATCCCAATAATAGACCAACAATGACACCCCCAGGATCAGGATCTTCTGGAATGTTTGGTCAAGGTCAAGGTCAAGGCCAACGCCCACCATATGAACCTTCTGGTTCTGGTTCCAGTCCATGCACAAATTCACCGTGTGGAAAATATGCAATTTGTAGCTTCCGAAATTCTACAATTGGTTGCAAATGTCCTTCAGGAATGAGTGGAATGGGCTCAGATCCATATGTTGAATGTTTCCCTTCAAATAATCCATGTGAAGTTTGTGGTCCAAATAGTGAATGCTTTGTGAAGAAAAATCGTCCACCAGTTTGTAATTGTTTGCCAGGGAAAATTGGATCTCCACCCAATTGTCGGGATAATTATTGCCAGAGAAGCTCAGAATGTAGGGATGATCAACATTGTTTCAACAATCAATGTGAAAATCCTTGTAGAAGAGCTACTTGCGGAGAAAATGCCATTTGTCGTCCAATGAGACATCATGCAGTTTGTGCTTGTGTTAATGCACCTGATAGAGATCCTTTGTTTGGATGTGATGCTATTTTAGAAGATTATTAAATACAGAGAATAATTAGCCAGGGGTTTAATTTAAAAATAAATCAACTTACTTCCTACACTTATTGCTTCATTTTCATTTAATTTATGATGAAAAGTAAGAAAATGAAAATTCATGAATGAGGGTACCCTGAGAATGCCTCGATTTACCTCACACTTTCCTCGTCGTATGATTTAAATCTCACATAATCATAATTATACCAAAACGTAATTTAATCTGCGTAGAATGAATCTCGTCAAATTAAATATACTTATTTACAGTTTAGCTATTTAATTGAGAATTACATAATGACAATTCTCTGAAGAAGACTATATCAAGCGAGTTTCCCCTAAAATGAGGGGTGAGGCTCGCGGGAGTATCTAGATTTTGAATAAGCTTAAAGATTTCCTTACGAAGATAAAATAAAAACTTTTAATTAAAATAAAATCACAGTCCATTTAATTAAAACTTAACTGAATATTTAAAATGGGAGCATCAGCACTCCCCATTCTCTTTTTCACAATCCTCTGGGGAGCTGTAGGGATAGTGTTACCTTTCTTTGTACCCAAAGGACCCAACAGAGGGTAAGAAAAAGGAAATGATAAGACAACTTTCCTTTGGTTTCAAATTCAATGATAACCATTGTGTGTGTATAAGTACTTTGTAATTAATTATTTTAATAATGATTTGGTCACAGGGTTATGCAAGTCGTATTAATGTTAACGGGAGCGTGTTGTTGGCTTTTGTAAGTCATTATTACGATTTTAAAATTCTCTCTATCTGTTTATATTTTGTTAAAATTGTCTTCGCTATAGTTGGTTATGCTGCTATATGTGTCAAATGAATCCTCTGATTGGACCCATAATTAAAAGAGAAGTCGCACTCCATATGCAGCAAGAATGGGTAAGAATAACCGAATTATAGTAGATAAATTGTGTTTTAATTGATTTTAAAAAACATCATAAAGAGTAATAATCTTCAACCAAAAACTACAAAATAGTCAAATAGTAAAAGCACCGAGTTATTTTTCACTTTCGTTTCAAATACTTAATGACAACATAAAATATATAGGTATACAAATTACAATTACTATAAAGAATAAAAATTAAGTAAATGAATGAATTTTACAGGGATCTGGACCTGGAGCTGCTCATTACACGTAGTCTTCATCATCAATCACATTCTTTTAAACTTCGTGCATACCTTTTCAAAATGGCACATACATTCATCCCCAACCTTCCTGATATCCTTATCGGAAAAATCAACAGCTCCAACGACAGAAAAATTGGGCTCCCACTCTTTCAACTTCGTTTGAATAAATTTAGCTGTCTCGTCGTCATCTTCAATTTCGTTCAATAGTTCTTGCAAGTCTTCTGCAGTCCAATACCCTTCTTTTTCTTTTAAGAGATGATAATTGATTTTTTCCATGATATAATTTGATACATGTTCCCCTACAAATGATGCACGGAGTTCAATATCAACCCGTTTACATTCCGCAAGTAGCTGTATAAAAAGTCATTGTATTTAGTTGAATAAAACAATAGTCAATAATTCTTAATATTTTGTAATAATTTTCTCATACCTTGGCTGGGACTGGTTTAACTAAACCGACCAACATAGTATCCATGATATCCCCAACTTTTTTAATGGTTATCACTGTACCAGGTTTCAGGATGTATTGTAACGTCTCATTCAATTTTGATGTATACTGCTCAACGCCTTAGAGAAAAAGATTTCAAATATTTCAATTAATATTCTCGTCTTTTCATGTAATTAGTTCTTCATTATCTACCTGGAATAAGTAGAGATACTCTCACGGATAATTGGGGAGAATATGAAATCTTTGTGCAAGGCAAATAGACGAACTCTCTAGGAACAGCAATGAACTTGCATAGATCAAACAAATAATACACACAGCAATTTTCATTTGACCGATGACTTCCACTAATGGGAAACTGATAATAGCTTCTGAACCACTTCCCTTCAAATCTTGAGTCCTTATTCATGTCAAAAAAACCTTCTGGCATTGTAGATTCCCAATTAGTCGATTCAGAATCAGCAACCCATGTTCCTGCTCCTCTAGAATTCTGCATGATAGAACTAAATTCAGACCATTGAAGCCATTTTACGAGAAAAACCTATATTTTGAAATTTCATATTAGCAAATTGAAAACTGAAATCCTCTAATAAATATTATTATTATGATTTGGCATTGTGACCTGATTTGGTTCTGGCTCGAAAGGTTCGAACTCAGGGCTTAATTTATTATTAGTAATGTACTTGTCAATGTAATTTGACATCCCTTCAATTGATAACATCCAAACTGGGGTCGCTGTCATCACGTAAATCTCTCCAATTGATCTGAACTCTTTGACTTCCACATCCAACTTCTTCCCCACAGGATGATTCTAATAATATTGGGAATACATAATAAAAAACAATTAGCATTGTTACCTAACTAACTTACAATTGACCCAATAAAAACATTTTGGGGGTAAATCAACTTCTGAGGTTTTTCATCCCCTTTGCTGTTCCCAAACAAGACCATTCTCATCTCATAGTGAAGTTCAAGAGTTTCCAACAGGCTTTCATTTTTGTTAAACATCTCTGTTATACAATCACCCCCTACTTTTTTGATTTTCTTATAGATGCTATTCAAAGCCGCACCTATAAAAAGTGCATGTGAGTGTGATAATTCAAAATTAAAACTAAGAAATACAATTGAGTGAGGAGCAATACAGAACTTTTATTGAGCAAATATATCAATGTATAGTAGTAATCAATTATACCAAGGTTTTCATTAACTTATAATATTATGTATGGATAATACAACTAGGTAACTGTAACTATTGTAGCGCAGTACGTCAGTCTCAAGTCAGCACTTTTTTTGAACAGTACTACTCCCCTTTTAATTAATTAATTAATTTTATATTTATATCAGACTGTAACACATCGTATTATCGTCAAAGTTTAACAAAAGAAAGTCGAAAAAGTCAAATAAAAATTACAAAATGAAATGAAACTCAAAACTAAAGACAAAAAATAAATAATGAAGTAAAAGTAAAATTAATCCAAACCACTTATCACTTTCTCCTCCCCTCTCAATTGTATTTCGAGATGCAAGATGTAGCAGTAGTGAGACTCATTCCTTACTTGCATTCTCTGCGATGCTATCGTTAATTTTCTTATTCAAAGTAGACTCTTTGTCGATCCACAGCTTAACTTGGATAAGAGTATCATCATTGATATTCAGGGCCCCCAACTGTTAGATTAAACAAATACAAAATTATGAGGATATACAAGAACAAGGTCAAATGATCTGCTTATATTAAGTTTTACCATTTCCATTTGAAGTTCCCCAAAAACAATTTTATTCAATCGTTTCGGTGCCCTGAAGTCAGGTACTTCACTACCATCTGGGACTCCATTTAGTTTAAATTTGGCACTGTAGATCGGTTCCTTAAAAGAAATCAACGTAACATTAATTTGAAATCATATAAAGTTAGAAGTATGAAAATAATGAATGAAAAAATACTTGAAATAGTTCATCATTCATTTCAACCAAAGTATTGCTAGGAATCGCACGATCCTCGTCTCCAAAGTCCACAAACAAAAGATGACATTTGTTTCCATTAACTGCCATAACTCGTCCCCTGTAGAACTCCCCGCCGTATTCACCAATGACAATTTCATCCAACGATGGAACTTCAGTCATCCTATTTTCTGCAATATATTTAAAACAATTATTAGAATTTTCAAATTAACATAATGTTAGATTCTTCTATTATAATTTGTAGCAATATCGAGTATTCTTACGTGATCCACAGTACTTTTGAAGTTTTGCTTGGAATGCCACAAGAGCCGCTTCATCGTCAGCACCGCAAATCTGGTACTTATCAATTCCCCAAACGAATGTAGTTTTGACCATTGCTCCATTAAATAGATTTTCAGTGTATTTACAATCTTTCCACATGTATCGAGTACGCTTAGGTTTTTCAGGCTGTTGGGCAATAGCCAAGTTGCCTTTTGATGTAGCTGCAGATTTGGATGCTGGAATATTCTGAAAGAAAGGATTTACATCTTTTCGAATAGCTTCTGCAGGGAGCATCTCGTATGCACGACCATCTGATTCTTCTTTTTTCTTTGAAGGAAGGGGAGCCACAGTTATTTCACATTTAACGGGTCCAGGGGCAACTTTGTGATCCACAGCATCTTGCGAAATTGGTTGTGAGCTGACCACTGGTTCCTTAGTAATCTTCTTCACCACCGAAGGTTGTTTAGGCTCCTCAGTTTTGGGAACTGGAACTGATGATTGTTTGGGATCCTCGTATTTGTGGATTGACGAAACATGCTTGTAAACTTTCTCTTCAGTAACCGGAGCACTTGAAGTATTGATGGTACGTGGGCCCGTAATCAATGGCTTCTTTGGCTGCTCCACAGTGTCACTAAATTTTTAAAAAGGTTGACGTCATTTAAATTCTATACAGTTACATTTAATTCTATTACCCATTTATTGCCGCAGTAGCTGCGCGTTTCATTTCGACTTCACCACCACCAAGTTCAGCAGCCCTACACATTTCAGTTCATAGTAAAAGTAATTTTTATCTAATGGCATCTCAAATCAAGAGGACATCTTACCCTCTTTGGTGGCAATCTGGATTGCAAAATAATTGTCCAGTCACGCGGTGTTGAAATCCAAGCAATTCGTTACAGCAAGAGCATTCTAACGTCTTGAACTCACGAAGAAACGCAATAACCTAAAAGGACAAAAACAAAAATTAATAATTTCAATAAAAATACAATAATATCCATTCCACATTTAAACTTACATCAGTTCTTACGTTTCCAGGATTTTGAACTTTTGAAAGAACCATTGTATTTTGATGATGTCCAAACGGATGGGAATGCGACTGCACACTTGAGAATTAAAACGCAATTAAAATTTATTTAAAATGGTGAAATTAATATTAGATCAGATCAAATTCACATCCTTGCTTAAGAATTATCAACTGAAACGTTGAAGAAAATGCAAGAGTAAGATTGCGATTGACTTTGCGTTGAATAAACCAACGCCAAGCTCAAAGCTCAACGCTAAAGCAATACAATATACAATCAGACGCAAAGCTAAATTCCTTTCTAATCAATATTGCGATAAGAAAAGATTGAATTAGATAACAGAGAAGGGAAAACTATTTACACTCGGGAAGACAACAATTCAATAGAAATTCCAAACATTCAGAAATCTGAAAACTCATTCATTCTCGCAAATCATTAAATTCCATACATATAAATTGTTAGAAATATCTATGGATTGCTAAAAGCGTTTCCCCTAATAAAGCCTTTATTTATAAATGCTGGAAACGGAAAGCCATTTATATTTATGATGATCAAATCATCAAATCATACCCAAACGAATCAAAATTCCTCGCCGTCCTTGCACCCGTACCACGAGATGAGTTTGATGGAAACAATGATGAGGATGAATAAGGGAGATTATTATCTAGACCTAAACTACCTTGCCTATTTAAATTGCTTTCTTCCCTATAGCTAAAATTATTATCAGGAGATGTAATAGAAACATTAGAAAAATCTTTAGCAACTGCATGAGAAAAATATCTATCACCATCAGCGCCCCCACCCCCACCATTACTACTACTACGATCATTATTTCTACTATTTCTTCTAAAAGGACGTTTAAAATCTTCTGGACCTGGAGCATTTCTATTTAAACTACTACTACTATGTGGACGAGAAGTAGGGGGTGGTTTATAAAATAATGGTGTATGGGGTTCAGGTTCTAAAACCTCCACAACTTTCTTCTCGACGCTGTGTTGTTGTGGGGGTGACCCAGGCCATGGTCCAGTATCGGAATTATGAACATAACCTGAACCTGTCCCTCCTCCACCACCACGACTACTATTTGGAGAATGATACCGTGGTGAACGGTTCATTCTTCTTTAAAAATCATTTCAAATCAAATTCCAATGAAATACCTCTACAATAATTATTTAAATAAATAAATTACTTACACTTGTCGTCGTCGTCAAATCAAATGAGTCGAGGTTGATGTGATGATGATGAACCGGTTGCTTCTTACCGTTGACTGTCGTGTCGTCTGCTCTGCTCTGCTAGAAGATAAGCAATATTTGATAAGTAGAGTCTAGTGTTATTTTACGTGGCGTCGCTATGTCGTTGTACGTCTTTCCTCTGTGAAATTCTCCAGACGAATGATGAGAAGAGATAAGAAGAATGTGTGTGTGTGGTTTGTTGTTGCAGAGAGCAAAAGGAACGAATGCATTCCCAGACTTTGCATTTATTGATGAACGGCATTCTCTGAGATTCCTTCTCACACTCAAAAAACGACACAAACATTCTTTTTCTCATTCATTTGCGTATACGACGCCGACGATCCCACGACGTGTCTTTTCATTGTTTTTAGTTTTTAGTACATTGTTTATTATGAAATGCGACATTATTGTTTCGTAAAAAATTGTATTTTCATTAATACTATGATACTATAATTGATAAAATGATAAACAGTTTAGCTTATCTTTTTAATGACGATGAAAATGAAAATGATGATGATTAATTAATTAAATTTAATAATTTAAATTTTAAAATATTCCAGCCTGTAACTGCTGGACCATATCTAGACTTTGAAGACGAGCAATATTTCGATCAATATCATGAAATACTTGCGCCAAGATTTCAGCCCCATGTTCCGGTGGAGTGTGGACCGTAAGTTTGTAAACCAACTTTTGGGGAAATCAGATTAATTAATTAATTAGTACTATGTAATTATTAATTATAATTAATAAAATAGAAAAGAATTCACAGAAAGAAATTGCATGAAACCAATTGATCCCGAGTGATCATCTACTTCATCAAAATATTTCCGTCGTGCTTGCTCTGGGGATGTGTCGCCAAATTCTTTTAGAATTGTCGTTCTATGAAATTTTAATTAAGCATTAAATCTACTGAAAGATATTAACTAATTTTACTAATTAAATAGTAATCATACAATTCATTAAAATCCACAAGACCATCTCCTGATAAATCAAATATTTGGAACGTTGTTCTCAATCTGTCTAAAATAGGTTCATTCCATAGTGGGAATTTCCCTTGATCTATTTTCATTATATGATAATCATTTTTAACATCCAGAGCATCTTTACGGTATTTTAATATCGCTTCAATTAATGGATATGATTCCTTCTCGTAATTAACTAATAATTCTATATCAATATTCTCCAGTCCTGGAAATGGGGGTTCGGATGCAGCAGCAGCAGCATCCCGATGTCCAGGTAATTCACCTGCATCTGTATCTTTCTTGATTCTTTCACCTTTTTAATTTTAATTAGTTTATTAATTTGTAATTTTGTAATTAATTTAATTCCAGTAATTGTATGTATAACCTTTGGAATCATATTTTTCATCTTCATCGAAATAAATAGCAGGAGCAGGGGCAATAGGAAGGGATGTCAGTCTCTCAATACATTTCATAAAAGCTTCAAATGCTCCAATTAAACTAAATCCATGATACCATCTGACTGGAGGTTTCCATTGGAAGTCGCTATCAGAAGCAGTTAAAAAATCCTTTGAAGCTGATGGTCTCAATGCAAGTCCAAGTCCACTACTTCCAGTCGATGTAAGGGAGGCACTACGGACTGCCTTATCCCAACTGTGGATATCAGATGAGGACCCTATCTTTGAGGATGATGATATCCCTTTTCCATCAAATGTCGACGTTGGACTGGACAAACCTGTTTTAATGGTACTATTCGCCATTTTTAAAGAAAAATGAAATCAATCAATCAATAATCTTTCAAAGTGTCCTTTTCTTTTCCATGAAAGGATTTTTTTCTTGGCGCAATGCAACAATGCAAGTCGTAAGTTTCATGACAACTTATTCCATCGGAAAAAGGTCCATGATTTTCATTTTCATGGATAAAATTAAAAAGCCTCAACGCCACAAATCAATTTGCTTACACATTTATTATTTAATGCTTCAGTAGAATGACAGAACTTCAATAGAGGATTGATAAGAGAAAATGATGATGAGCACAAAATATCGATATGAGGTTGGGGTTATCGATTTCCCATTCTCATACATTCAATTTTATATCTTATTGCATACTTATCTTTATAGTTTAGTAGTGTTTCTCACTTCACCCTTTCCTCTTCTATTGGAAGTACACGTAGAATATCTATTATCGTAATATTCAACACATGCCAAGAATTGCCGAAAAGTTGAAAGTTAAAATCAGATTTATTTTATAAACAGGCTGCTGTGTCACTGTATCTGTATTTCTGGTCTTATCTGGGAAATTATGTCTGGAGATAATCTGAAATCAAAAAATAATCTGAAATTTTTCGGAGCTTCTTTAGGAATTTTTGTATGTTATTTTTATTATGGAGTTCTTCAAGAGGCTATGTGAGTTTTTAATTATCTTAAAATTAAATTAAAGATATTAATAATTATCTCTAAAATTGAATCTTTTACAGTACAAAGACTAATTACGGAACGGACGAAGAACCTGAGAAATTCACTTTCACCTTATCTTTAGTGGCCGTTCAATGCGCTATTAATTGTATTTATGCGCAAATTTGTAAGTTTTTCATTAAATTAAAGTTAAAAGCTAAAAGTTGGGATAAGTTTAACAAAGTCCTTTGATTTAATTAAACGATAGTGCTGAAGACATGGCAAAAACCAAAGGCGACGGATGCAGTAGTACAGAATAATCTTTACGCCATTTGCGCCCTAACTTATATGTTGGCAATGGTCTCATCTAATTTGGCATTACAATGGGTTCCGTATCCCACACAGGTAATTTTAAATTTTGAATCTTAAAACCTATAAAATAATCTTTATTCTATTGTTTACACCAAGGTCATCGCCAAAAGCTGTAAACCAATCCCTGTGATGTTATTAGGTGTTCTTCTAGCAAATCGATCCTATTCTTTAAAAAAGTATCTCTTTGTTCTACTAATTGTAATTGGCGTTGCTCTATTCATGTACAATCCATCTAAATCAAGTAAAAGCATCGACAGCGACAGCAACACAACGGGACAACTTCTACTTATAATGTCATTAGCAATGGACGGTTTAACGGCAGCTTTACAAGAAAAAATGCGTTCAAAATCCTCAAAACCAAATAGTTCTCAAATGATGAAGATGATGAATTTATATTCAATATTCTACGCTCTAACGGGTGTCATATTCACTGGAGAATTATTTACATTCAGTTCATTTGTATCAAGACATCCTGAAATTATTTTCAAAATTCTAACATTCAGTATAGCTAGTGCTTTGGGACAATTTTTTATTTATGTTCTTGTTAGTGATTTTGGTCCATTGCCATGTTCAATTGTGACGACTACTAGAAAATTTTTTACTGTTCTTGGTAGTGTTATATTATTTGGGAATATTATTAGTGGACTACAATGGGTTGGTGCAGCTCTTGTTTTTGTTGGTTTGGGATTGGATGCTGTTTATAAATAAAATTTGGAGAATTTGGCGAAAATCCTTTTCTTATCGAAAATTTTCTTTTCTTACGCATACTAAAAACAATGATATGACTTTTATTAAAATTTCATAACAACGTGTGAGTATAGTCATTAATATTACAACTTTCAATATTCATATCTTCTATATAATTTGATATCAATTCACACACTCTTAATTCTTAATTAAATTACTTTTAAATCTTAATTATCTTCTACGATAAATATTAATTATGATTTAGTAATAAATGCATTATAGCTTTTCAGCATCATATTGATTCCATCGGACGAGACATTCACAATATGTAATTTTAATTATAGAACCTTAATTAGATTTACAATTATTTACAAAATCATATCATCATTATAGTACAAACTTAATTTAAGTTTCTGACATGTTCATATTAATCATGATAAGCGTTGACATTCTTCTGGATGAGAATAATTCAATTACAGAAGAACATAGGTAAGTTAATTATAATTATACAATTACATTTTAATTAGACTAATTAAGTGTGGTTTAGTTATTAAAATTAACATCACATGAATGATAACTTCGAAATATTTCGAACTCTTCTAAATCTTATGAAAATTGCACGAGAATAAAATTAAGAGGAATACTGTTCTGCTCAACATCATTTATAGTAGCTATAATTACATTTAAGTTTAAATGACCATTAGATTTAATTTTAATTGAGGAAAAATACAAAATGTTAACTATATTTATATATTTATCATAATTACTATTATTAATTATTTATGTAGGTTTTCTGTAAAAAAGAAATAAAAGTTAATAAAATATCTTTTTCTCTCTGAATTTGCTCTGCTTCAATTTCTGTATTTTAAGATTTTAAGTAGTAGAAAGAGAGAGACCCTTTTTTCTGTAAATTACTTTCTTTCTTTTATGGTAAATTTATTGTCAGATTCTGAAAACATTGAAAATTGGAAGGTTTACGTTCTCTCATTAATTTTTTTTTTCAAAATTTTCCATTCAAAAGTCTAAAAGTAATTTATAATTTTTGGGTCTTGATTTTTGATTTCAAAACTGTGGTGTCTTTGTGCGTGCAATTTAATTACAATTACAATCATACATTAAGAAAGTTAATAAATTAATGATGCAAAAAATATGGCAGTTTTAAAGGTAACTTTTAACAGAGTTTTTCATGCAAATTACTATTTTGCATTTGTGCTTTGACTTTAGAACTAATGAAATATGGCAAAACGTTTAAACATTTAAATTGTCTAAAAAAATGAGATGTTATTAATATCAGTCTTTTCAAAAATAGAGATGATTTGTTTCTCCAGTTTCTTTCTTTTCTAATTACTAATTAGTGTTGTATAATAAGGGTAACAATTTACAAATGACTATTTACAATATATTAATTAGTAATTAGTGCAGTTAATTATTACATAAGGGTAACGATATGGATAACGTTAAGTACACATTAGTCAATTAATTAACGAGTGAGAGTTGACGTTAAAAGTTTCTTTTTGGAAGGTACACAACCAGAGATGCTTTTTAACAGTATTTTTTAGTAATTATAGGAATAATGATGATAAACGATGTGTTTTGATTACGACTTTCTTCAAGGCGAATAGATAAATATTTCTTTAAATGTCTTCTTAAGCATATTGGTCATAAGCCAGATATTCCAATGCACCTCTGTAACAGAACTCGTATTGGTCCTGGAATAATAAATTAAATTAAAAAATTACAATCAGTTCAAAATAGTAAATTAGAAAATGATATTATACCTCCGATTGGACCATAGCAGGCCGTTGTGTTCTTAGAATCCTAACAGTTTGGAAGAGATCGACAATGTCTTCGCTTTGAATACGAGCAAGAACGATGCTTAGAGCGATAAAGACACCCGTTCTACCGACACCCTGTAAATATAAATTGGATGATTATGTTAAAATTATAAAATTCTCCAGATGAAATGAAATGATTATCATACCGCACTACAATGAACCGTGATGGGACCCTCTTGACCAAATTGTTCCTTAGTTTTGTGCACTTGACCAATGAAATCAATGAATCCTTCTGCTGACTTAGGAACTCCTTGTTCTGGCCACTCGGCAAATTGAAACTGCCTAATTGTTCTAGACTGTCCATCACGAGCGTCCGTAATCTACAATAAGGGCACGTTGTAAGATATCCATTATAGAACAATTAAAATAAAGATTTAATTACCTTAAATTCTCTAAGAGTATATTGTGCTAAATTGTACTCTGCGATAGGGTCAACTACGAAGCAATGATATCGTTGTGATCTATCATTTGGCCAATAATGGCAACATTTTTCCTGGAAATTAATTACGAATTTTAAAATTAATTAATTGTTCATTATTATGATGAATTGAATGAATTGAATTACTATTAGTTAACTTACTTTTCCCATTTCTCTTAATTTCGTTAACATCACAATAATAGTGGAATTATGTTCCCACAACATACGCCAAAAATCATCTACAGTTTCTGGAAGGGGTCCTTGTGTGGCAATGTAAGCATTTCTATCCATCCTTAGAATTCATTAGGTACCATAAAATAGAAAAACAAAGCAAGCACCCAAAAATTAAATGCGATTCCAACACCATATAACCTCAACCATTGTATTAATTAAAAGATCATTTATTAAATCCCATTCCCTTCTCACCTGTCTTTATATCCATCAACAAAAGAAGCATTAATATAATCGGAACCTTCCACCCCTCGGATTGGTTGAAGACACACGCGAGTATTCTGAAATTCATACCCCATTATAAAACATGATACATTAATTTAATAGTAATTATTTTTTTAAATAATTACCTCAAATGGCAGGATATTTACAAGGCGATTTTTACGTATATTAGATGCAAGATTTGCACTCTGAAAACGGTTGGGATCAATTTTCATATTGGAAAGTTTCTAAAGAAAAATAAACAATTATGTTAATTTGAATGAAAGTAATTTAATACACTAATTATTGTAATATAATACCTTGAATTCAATATCTAAGCCTGTATAAGTCTCCCCCGGATGTAATGTCGTGAGCATGTCCAAATGAGCTTGAAGTTTATCGGCAGGAATCTCCGTATTGCCACAAATAACTGCTTCAATTATAGCATCATGTATGAAAATATACTGATCTTCAGTTTGAACCTATATGCAATTGAAAAATGTATGAATTTCTTCCCATCTAAATCTCCTCATTGATGAAGGAATTGTAAGATTACAATAAGAATAGTATTTTTACCATGTAATTACGTTGAGCTCTTAAGCAAGTGACATGTCCATAAATGTCGACAGTATTATCATATTTCATACGTTCCAACATCGAATCAATGACTATGAAACAACCCGTTCTTCCAACTCCTGCACTACAATGAACAATCATTGGTCCACAATCTGGTGGATTTAAATACTTAACACGACGTAAAAACATGAGGAAAGGTGCTGGATGATCGGGAACACCGTGATCAGGCCATGCTGTAAATTGTAATTGCTTGATTTCACGAGTTTGTTGCATTCCAGGCTGAAAATTATATGGATAAAATGATTTTAATTTAAAAACATTCATTTACTAAAATGTTTAATGTCTTTTTGTATGTCCCTTGACTTACAGCGGTCTTCCTAACAAGAAAGCTTCGAATGCAATACGTTGCTAATTCCTGAACTTCCCTAAGTGTAACGGTAATATCCCCATAGGTTTCAGAACCTCTTGATGGCCAATATTGGTCACATTTAACCCGTGCCCTTTCTTCGAGACGTGTCATCATAACAATTGATGCAGTATTAACTTCCCAACACATTCTCCAAAAATCAGCAAATGTTTCTGGAAGTGGTCCCTGTAATTAGAAAGTTTAAATTAGCTTGAGTATATATAGATTTCATTATTTTAAAACAATAGAAATCTGTACTGACCTGAGTTGCAATATAAGCATTTTGCCTTCTATATCCGTCACAGTAATTAGAATTAATATAATCAGATCCAGGAATATTATCTAAAGGTTGAAGCACCACACGAGAATGATCATAAGCGACAACATTGGCGTAACGATTTTTCGGTTTATTAACTTCCAGGTTAGAACTTTCCCATGTAAATTGTTGTCCAGGATCAATACTCTCATATTCTTGTGAGAATAAATGATTATCATTTGATTTGAGCCGTTCGATATGTGCAGAAAGATCATTAATTAAGATAGGGGGATGTTGCATCATTGCAGGACTTTTAAAATTCATTCGTCTCATTTCAACTGGATCTGATGGAGCGTCAGGACCACTTAGACCGTCTGAACCAATTGTATGAATGCCAAGACTTGATGTTATGTATCCAGTTGGCATTGGACCATCAGGACCGTCTGTCGCCATCAGAGGTTTTAGAACCCCTGATTGGTCAACATGCTTTTGAGTTACACGCCTCCTGTTCAAAGTAATTCAAAGAAACATGAGCAAAAAAACCATAAAATTGGAATTATCAACTATATAGCACATTATCAAGGTTCCCTATTATTTAGGGAATTATGACTTTCCCTGGCTTGCCTGTATTATACTATACCTATATGTACTATATGTACTAATACTGTGAAAGAAATGAATTAAAATCTTGCGTGTGTAAAAACGTCAAAAACCTTACAATAATGAACTTAATTCCCTATTTTTATCAATCATTCATTTTACATGATTTTTCCACTACTATTACTTTCCCTTTTACCATTACTTGTTTAGCTATCAACTTTCTCTGCTAATCTGAATCTAACCTTATATGTTAAAGTAATGGTAGTGAAAGCTGATAGGATTTTAACTAGGTAGTTTACCAAAATGAAGTTAAAAGCATGTAATCAAAACAACTTATTCCCATGAATTGGGGCCAAAAGGAAAAGTAGCTGTTACAGGAGTTCCATCTAAATACACATGTACTTTTTTCTCCAGGTATTTTCTCCAAGAATTTCTTACCTCTTAAAAAGAAAACAGACGAGAAGAGAACATGCAGCAAATACGACGGCAATTACAGGGGCTACAACCCAAAGTACACCATGTTCTCCAACATTTCTACGGAAAGTTGTAAGATTATCGATGCCACCACTAGGTCCATTTGTAGGTCTGCTTGGGGGTTCACAAGAATGGGATTCAGTCATAAGCAGGGAAATTGGATCCGAAAATGGACTTGAGGTATATAAATGCTGAAATGACAAAAAAATTTAAAACGTTAAAAAATTTTCAAAAATGTTCTGAAATATTTTTGAAATTTCAAATTTTCAAATACTTTTTGTGGAGTATCAACAATAGCCCTTAGAAAGATCCTATATTTCACAGCCCGATCCAAAATCTTATTCTCATAGCTATTATAAGTTGCACCATCTCCAAGTTGAAAATTCCTAGGTATAGCCCTTGGTAAAAATCTTGCCGCAATATAAGGAACTAGTCCAGGTAATTCTTCATCATCTATATCCTCTTCATTTACATAAGATGATCCAACAATAGATACTTTAGCAGGTTGTCCGGTTAACATTGCCATATTATCAGTAAGAAATTGATCTGGAATTTTATTAGCTAGTTTCTTAGTATCTGGAACAACTACCAAATAATAATGTGAAATAGGTCCATATTCTTCTGAAGCTTGTGGTAAAAATAAATATATCTTCCCTCCTTGATTACAAGCATCTGGTTTAACCATTGGTTGTGGGGCTGCCATATGGGTAGTAACTGTGATTTTAGCAGGAGGTCTATAACTATGATCTGGAGGTACAGCAGTTACATTAACATTGTATGTCGTAAATGGACTAAGTTCCCCAACGGTAACCGCTTCCTTATCTTGTGTCACTGTAAGTTCTTTAGCTTTAAACATTTGTGTCTGTGTCATTCCATCAGAGTCTACAAATTCCTTGAATGCATCATATGTAATCTTGTATTCGATTGGATTCAATCTCACAGGTCTTGCCCATCTAAGGGTCATACTATGAGTACTTAAATCATCTGCTGTCAAGTGCAAAGGAACATCTTCTGGTTTGATTTTAACATTATCAACAATTGATGATAGACGACCAAGACCAGTTTTAGTTTTTGCACAAACTGCAACTGCATATTGGGAATTCTTTTCTAGATTCATTAAATCTGCTGATGTGGTTTCCGGAACTGAGACTGTTTGCCATGTATCTAAATCTTCTACGGCTGTTGTTGTATAGAATACTGTGTACCCTGTTACTCTTCCTCGTGCTGGTACTTTTTCCCACCAAACCTAATAATAGGAATAAAATAGTTTTAAACATTTGTAGAAGGAAAAATATCAAATTAATAAAATATTAAAATACTTCTGCGGTTGAATCAGATGTGGACATTGCTTGAACATTTGTTGGAGCTCGAATCATTTCTCTTTCCGTTTTAATCCCATACTTATCACTCAAAGGACCTTTTCCTTGGCTTGTTGCTGCACTAACTTGTACCCAATATTCTTGATTTTCTTCCAATGATCCAAAAACAGCTTTTGTAATGGAAACATTTCGTTCAGTTGAAACACCAGATTTCCTATGGAAGATAACATGATATTTTAAAATCTGTCCATTCCGTTCTTCAGGTACTGGAGGATCCCATGTTACGGCAACTACGTCAGCAGTTTGAAATCGATAAGCAACATTTATTGGAGGTCCTGTTGGTTCTCCTTCCCTGTGATTCATAATTATTAATCATTAATTAATTATCAACCTCTAATTTAATTTTTAACTAAAAAACTTACGGAGTAGTATAATATTTCACAGCTTCTTGTCCATGTCCTACATGATTACTTGCAGCCACCCTGAACTCATATTCAACACCACGTTCTGCAAAGAAAAACCACAAATGGTAAAAATATCATGAAATTATTTCCCAGAGTCTATAAGCCTTAGCCAAAAATTGCATAGACATAGGCTTTCTCAAGGGGCCTATGACTTTATCTCATGTCACGTCACTCATTCATGTTGCATGATGATTTACCCAGTTTCTGGATTTTATAGTGATGAGCTTTTGGACCCTCCAATAAAATCTCTTCCAGAGGACTGTTACGAGGACCAAATTTAACTCGATATCCATGAATTTCTCCGAATGTCTGAGTAGGTCTTGTCCACTCCAGTTCCATTGCTACGGACTCTGTGTTGTGTACCCTAGACAAGTATAAGAAGACATGTGAATTTCATTGAGGTTTGGTTGAGAAAAGCAACAAATTCAATCACATGGATTGCCTCTGGACTATTTTATTCTCTTGTACTTACTTTAATGTCAAATCCGGTCTAGAAGGAACACCTCCGGGTGTTTTCACATTAACTTTCTTAGATCTTAGTCCATCGCCTTTCCTTGTAAGTGCTGCGACTTGAACTGCATATGTTGTATCCGGTTGTAAATCTGTGACATTATAGTTCCTTGCCATTCCATCGAGTATGTCAAACCTATAGGGGGTCATTATGACAATTATTATTAAATACTAATACTAGGATGACTAAGGGATATAAGGAGGGGGGATATGATGACGATGACATACCTCAGTGGTTGATTGAGCATAGTATCCCCATCCTCTCCAATTTCTTGACAGTGAATTTGAAATCCTCGTATAACTCCGTGTTTCTCATTTTGATTAGGTGAATCCCAACGGATTGTGATTGTTGTTGAATTTAATGCCTCCACGCTCACTTTTTGCGGCTCTCCAGGGACTATTAATTCAGGCAACAGAATCATTAATACAAGATCACAAAGATATAGAAAACATCTATAGATATTACATAAGATAGAATACAGAAGAGAACAAAGACCAGAAACACAAACAAGAAAGACTCATGCTACTACTACCACTTTTTGATTAAATAAAAGATAGTAGTAGCACCAGCCCTATTAATTATATGGACACAGACACAAGAAAATAATCAAGATGAAGAGAATTAAAATGATCACAGATATTATTATTATATTTTATAATTAGAAAGACATAATTTATAAATAGCCAAACTGTAAGAATTATAAAGTTTGTTATATATATAGCAATTTTATATAGCGCATAATTTTTGAAACCTATAAGTTATATTCTTTAAAATGATTTCTGTTCTCAAAAGAAAGCTGTTTCTGCGCCCAACATTTAATTTAATCCATTTAAGGTAAAATTATTACACCATGCAGAGTTTATGGAGAAAGTGAGATATCGTTTAAAGCCATTAGATTTAAATTTTAAATATTTTCCCCAATAAGTATCATTATACCAAGTTAGATAGAAAAATCATAAGCCCATTATGAATGAATAAATGTAAATGTAACACACCATTACATAATTAATGTACTAATTATATTACCATCTAATTTCTAAATATCTACGACTAATCGTAACATAAGGCACTGCACACGACAAAATCATAGGACCTTACTCAATTATTAATATTAATTAGATTATTTTTGGTTCATTTCTAATCCTATAATCGTAATAAGGAACTAAGTATATTGAACTATTTTTAGAAAAATTGTTCTATATAGATAAGAAGACGGTTTAAGACAGTTAAAACGATCGATGCCATCAAGATATAAAACGGTGTTGTTTTCCTCAATAGTACATAGTACATATATAGTGGTCATTTAAAATAACACAAGTCAAAACAATTCATATAACTTTTAGTCACTTACTGTGGACTGAAAGGAGTCGGAAGTTTGATGAGATAAGTAGTAATTTATGATAATATTTTATCATTTGATTTGAAGTGAAGATGATTGTAATTAATATAATTTTTGATTAATAAATCCATTGAGCCACGCGAAAGAGTGAGAGACACACGAATCAACGAACGAACGAGAAGGGATTCAGAGAGGAAGTCATCCAATCAATGACAGACACAAAATCAGACAAAAAATACATGTATTTTCTTCCCTTTTTTTAATGGTGGAAATTCAGAAAAATCTTCAATATTTCGAAAATTACAAAATTAGAAATTAGGACAAACTTAAA
>JAQFZB010000021.1:0-81255 GCA_034695165.1 Desoria trispinata
ACTCACGTCAAAGTTCGCAAAGCTTTTGATGAAATGTTGCGAAGCGACAAAATTAAATGACGTGAGTTGGCCCAATGTTTTAATTAAAAAATGACGACTAGCACTTATAGAGCTAAGTTCAAATCACTCTAATTACTTACTACTTACTTTATTATAGTCAAGGAGCCCTTGAACACTTGATGTACAAACTGCGTCTGTGACAGCTCTGCAGTGAGTTATTCGTTCCTTTTTCCTAAAAAAGAAGGTACACCAAATTTAATATCATTTAATGAAAATGTTTCCGATTATCTTCAGTCGAAAATCATGTTGAGCCAACTTTCGAACTAACTTTGTTTTGACACCATCACTTGCAGCGACCACAGCGGAGGATATTGTTCCTGGAATATTAGCATCTGAGCTAGTTAATGATGGCATCTTTAATGCATCGATTGTCTTAATTATTTTCTCCATGATTGTGGGATTGTTAATTAATTGATTATTAATTGCGTTATTTATTACTATTTACTTTATTAAGTCATTATTTTAATTTATTCTGGGGGGTGTTCTCCTTGCCTTGAAGTCAGAGGATCCTTAAAATACTTGTTAATTTTTTAATTGTGAGAAAGAAGAATTATTTTGCCAATTGCTACATTGAATTTTTATGATATTTTTAGTTGGGATAATAATTAGTTATGATAATAGACCTCCAATGTGCTCTTCTTCTGTGATTTGATCTCTTGTGTGACCTTTTATAATTTTTGAAAAAACAATATTATTATTTGACATAATATTTGAGTGAAGAGATCCCGCCTATGAATCATTGAGAGTTTTTCATCCCTTTCACTCCGAACTAATAAGGTAATCATGATGAGTGCATGGCTCACGGTTTCTCAACATTTCTTTCTTTTTTTCATCGTACAAGTTTATTTCAGGTTTTCTTAACTGATTTTGCTATTTTCATTTTATGTACAATAGTTTATAAATGAACGGTAACATTTCATAAGAGGGTCAACAATCATAAGTTATTGGCACCAAATATTACAGAAAAGTTTCCACAAAAATCCAGGTATAAGAAATAAATGTTTATTGTGCGGATGGTTTTTTTTCAAATAGTAAGCATCAAAGATAATAACTCATTCCCACGCCCACAGTGTACTGTTCTGATTCTTCGAAACCGTTCTGAAATTTTTTTGCCTCTGGAACTTTAGATGATATGTTATCTTAACAACATTTAATCAACATGAGTGGCAGAATATTTCAATTCGGATTTCAATATGATTTGGAGTTTGTAATCAATCAGTATTCAATGTGGTCTTTGGCTTACATGTTTTGAACTTGAATATTATGCAATTGCAATAATCGGAAATCGGATAAATGAAATCTTCCATAAAATTTGAGGAAATTAAGAATAATAAATTACTTTATATGAACTAAAAGTTGATATTAAAAATAAAATTATACACGTTGATGTCATGGAATGGTTGAATCTGAATGAAACTAATAATAATAATAAATCTGAAATTAATAGTTTCATAGTAATAAATAGTATTATTAATACTATTAAATTTGTAATTCATACTTATAAACTTCTGTTACATTCTACTACATGGATCAACATCGTCATTAATAATAATAATTAATTGTGCAATATGCATATATTAGAAAAATCCGATTTTCTACAGTTGCAATAAAGAAAAAAAGACAAGTTTTCCAATATTTTCCTTACGTGGGCAATGGATTATATGAAATGACATTCCAGAACTTATTATTAATAATTGACGTGTTTGTTTTGGTTTTGCATGCATTACTTTATTACTATCACATTAGTTGAAGAATAGATAGAAAATTTGGAGGATGTGGCTGCTCTTGCGATGATAGGACGATACTCATTGGTCATGAGGTGGGGTTTACACTTAAGTATTTAACCGATATGATATGATAACCGATGAGAACCGCACAAACAGCTATATATCTACCTATATACAACTATCCCATATAATAATCACATGAACGGCCTACACATAACAGCATATATCAGCAGCAGAGTACCGAATACTTTTTTGATATGATTACTAAAAAATCTTTCCAAGAACACATTCACGAAGAAACAAGTAAACAAGCGTCATCAAATCCTATACGTACAAAAAATTAAAAACAAGTTGCTTCTCTTGCTTTTTATTTTGCATTGGGAATTTCTAAGCATCATCATATCATCAACGTATCGAAATCAGGAGTACGGCGTACGTTTATCAATTACTAGTTTAGTAAAAAGAAACATTTGTACCTTTAGCTTAGGCAATATTTTATGTCATGCCATATTTTAATTATATAATGAAAAACAATTCCATGGAATTTTATACGATGCAATCCATGACTGCTAGGAGATAAAAGCTCCCGTTACATAGCTAATTCCTTTTAGGTCTGATAAGGGAAACAATGAGCAAGTCATCTTATCTTTTTGGAGCAATTAAAAGGTCCAATTTAAACTACAAACTAAAAAATATTCTTTGGATAGGTCTGGAGTTTTCTGGAAGATCTGTCCCCCTTTTCCTCCCTTTCTAGTACTTTCTACATGCTATATATAGGTAGATATATATGAAGAATGGAATAAGAATAAAAGAAGAATCCTGGTATTTTATTATTCGCTGGGTATTCCTATTCTTCCTATTTCTCTAGAAAGCGTGAGTCATTCATATTGCAGGAGATTTTTAGTGCTTGCCCTTGAAAAACGTTGAGTAGGTTAGCAGTATAGCTGGTGAATGTTGTTGCGTGAATTGAATATAGCACAGAGCTGTGCTAAAATTGGATCCGTTTCTCCAGCAAAACAAACGAGAAGCCCACATTACTACAGGTCGATAAAACCACATGCATGCGGTTATTTATATCCTTTAACCTTAAACTTAACCTTTGGTTGTTGCTTTTTCTTCACTTTGGATGAGACATATTAATTATTATTATTATTATTACAGGAAGTTAATAAGGACAGTTAAAGTTAAAATATAGCACATATAAGAAAATGGTCTGGATTTGAACTTTGCATATGACACATTTTTGAACCAGAGAATAATATAGTGAATTAAGTTACGCAATCGAGATAACCTTGAGTAGGATCTCTCCATGAGCTTTCAGTTTGAATGAGAGTTGTTTTGTTTTCAAGACTCTTTTGTCTGCATTATTCCATGGACATGAAGCAAGAGCATAACATAAACAGCTTCAAATTCTTCAATAACATCAACGACGACTACAAGCATACCACCATAATATTGGCAGCATCACGAAAACAGATGTCAATTTAAACATTGTTATGATTATCGTAATAGTGCAAAAAATAAGGCACAACATAAAAAGGCCTGTGCAAAACATTTTCATTATCATATATTATGGGATCATTACCTGACTTGCTTTTCACTTCAACTTTTTCATCTATTTACATTTTACAAATTTAATGGAATTTGACATTTTTTCAAACTCCCCTTTTCGATTGAATTTATTAGCACGAGTTGGAAAACAAACAAACAAGACAAAGTCTATTATTATTGAGGGAGAAAGTTGGGACGTCGGGAGAATCTCGTGTCAGAAAAACTAAACGTTTCACCGAAACTAAAACCGAGAACCAAACCCACGTAACGAATCCTGACTAATCTATTTTGCTTTGCATTTAGCTGTGCAAAAACTATAGAACTATATACAAAAACTAATAAGACATCATTATTGATATTTTGCAACATCAGCATCCGTCCGGTCTCAAAAACACCAAACCCTCTAATAACATGAGCTTCTAAAGGCAAAAAGATTCTGGATGTGAAATGTACAAGATTTGCAATTTTGCAATAATGTCAAATAAATTATATAAATTTGATGTTTTGTTAGCATTTGGTCTGCTTTTTTTATTTCCTCTGCAAAATATGATCACATCCACTGGAATTCATCCACCCACCCACGTAAATAAAAAACACCAAATGATGCATGATGTAATAGATTATTATAATGCTGAGCTGAGCCGAGTGTCAATATTCGAAGATAAATTAACTTGAGTTGGCAGAATTATGCTGATGATGAATAACTTTCCCCACCAAACAAAAAAAGAAAGGTAAACATGATGATGACATTCAATGATCGTTCGCATAATATTTACTGAACTGATGATCCGATTCCGACGGTATAATATAATGATATATAGAACTATAGAAAATAAAGTGTACCAAATCTTTAGGTGTTGATCATTTTAGTCTATGGGTGTTGATTATAACTTTCAATTATAGACTGGCAAAAACTAATAGTATGAGTACGAGGGAATTGCAGTAGTATAATGAAATAATCATGTATTATGTAAGAGTTAAGAGGATTTGCATCATTTGTTTCATTGCAATTGCTTTCATGATCCAATACATGTATACAATTCACAAACATTCCATAAAATAATGGATACAATTTTTTACCTTTTGGTTTCATGACATTACAGGGGAGCAGACATTATAAAGGGTAATGTCAATGGGATTTAATCTGATAATTCACAATTATGAGAACTTGAACTGATCTGTCTAATCTTAAGTACATGATATAATTTATGGGGTAATGAAAGAATCTCCAGAAATTCCATTGTATAAAAAACCACTCTCTCATGTCATTCTCAATGTAATATTGAGTTTGTAAAAAAGGTAAAATCTACATCATTGACTTTGACACCATGAGATGCACAGTATTAGCATTATATCAGGGCGTGCTGCTGCAATAGGATTTAAGCGTTATGTAGGGTTTTAGCAGATATTTGGTGTAGAATTGGCAAATGGCAGGAGGATAACTGAACAAGAAACAAAACGGTTGTTATAAAAGCGTGATTGGTGTTAGATGCTTGTTGGTGGTGTAAGAATGTATTAACGTTTGCCAAATTCCACCCATCTTTCCAGCAGCCTAATGGCTAAAAAAGTCCCTCATTATTAGCAACCCCCAAAGCGCTGCTCCTTTGACTTGACTTTGCATTAGAGCATAGCCGTAGTAGTAGTGACGAGTTTCTCTGAATGATCTTCATGAAAACAAGAGAATGTGTGGCCATCGATTCTTTTTGCAGCAGCAGCAGATGTTCATAGTAAAATTGTAGTAAAGCTAAAACCATACAATACTGGCGGATAGAAAAGTACGACAGCAAAAGCAACTATTCAATGCGACATAGTAATATAAAAAATCTTTTTAATAATGAATGCTTTTTTTCACAACTTTTACTACTAGCTACTACTACGCCATATAAAAGCTCCCACCCCCCAAATTAATTAAATCTTCGTTTTTGAATCTGTCGCAGCGCGTTGGTTTTCTTTGAATTTCATGGTAAGTCAAGTATTATCAGCGTCATATCATAATTTCCCACATACCCTCAATGAAAGCAGGGAAATAAAAGAAAAGTGAGAAGCTTTGTCTTCTTTAGCATGTGTATTTAAATTTCCCACCGCATCGCTTTTAATTTTCCCTCCAAAAGTTAATTCAATGATTGGAAGAACATATGAAGTGATGTAATTTGTAGTGTATACAGAATACTGCATAAATACTTTTCAAGTTGAAGACAACGTGTTATCACTTTCTCGTATACTGTTAAACATAAAGTTGTATTATATACTACTGGTGGTGATATGATGGCGTTAATGTTATCTCGGCGTCGTATCGTGTGTTCCTTTGCTTTTTTGCTCTGCGCTCTGCTCTGTTATTGTTATTGAGCAGTCAGCTATATGCTGCTGTGGTGGCTAACAACATAACAAAATAGCATGATGATGAGAGAGCAGCACATTATTAGAAGGAGAGAGAGAGCAAGAATTTTGGAGCCACCACAGTCTTCTTATTTACTTCATTGGAAGAACATCACAATCCTCATTCACGCCTATCAATCTCTACATGGGTTTCCCATGCTTAAACAAATAAATACATCATCATAGTAAATCTATTCAAACAACAGTTAATTTAACCATTAATTAAAGTGAAAACAATTAATTTTTATTTTTGAATCGGATTATTCTAACTTTTTAAGAAGAAATAAGTTTGAATTTTTGGATTTTGAAGCAAGTACTTTTAATAGTGGAGTGTTGTTATTGGTGGTGTGGTGTGTTATAGTGTGTGGGGCAGTTTTGTTGTAAACAAGTATTACTATAATAATATAACTACTGCTGCTGTTGTGTTGCTAGTATTGTATATTATAGTATCGTCGTCGTCACGTGAGGACGTGACGTAAAAGCTGTGAATGTTTGTCATCTTATCGTGATATTGCATTGCAGCAGCAGGAGCATAAACAGGTGCACTCACATCATCAATGATATGGATGCGATTATTAACTGAAAGGACAATTTGTTAGACTTATTAATCATTAAAACGTCAACGTCACTCTGCTATATCGTCGATAACCAATCCAGGTAATTATTATTATATATACTTATAATATAAGATTATACTATTGTGGCCATTGCAATTTTTCTTCTAAAAAACCTTGAACTTGATCATCATATGGTCGACCTCGTTATTAGAACAGTATGACAAAGGTGACGGATGGAAATGAAATGGGAGTGTCGAATTTTGAATTTGTTTATGTTTTTTGTTTTGATTGATACGAAACGATATCTGTTCTGTTCTTGCTATTATTGCTGTAATAGCTGTTAGTAATATATTAATATTTATACTTGACACTCGTCTTCTTTTTTATTTCACTCGTGTTATTTTTTTCGTTCTTAAGAGAGAACCTTGAACTTGGCATATGGGTTTGTTTTGTTAAAATTTATGGCATAAAATTCAACTATATTATAAAAATAAAAATACTAGCACTTGCATTAGCACTTGCATATAGTAAATGTATGGTGTACTGGTCTTCAACTTTGTTACCCTAAGCTTTGGCTTTCTGTGAAATTTTCCTCATTGTACTGTGTGCATTTTTCTAGCTCCAGTGATTTTCAAGGTCTCCAAGAAGAGCTCCAATTAAATATCTTTTTATTGCATTATTAGATAATAGCTGTAGTAGAGTAGAAAAGTGTAGTGACTGCTGTGCTATGCTATGTATGTAGTGGATTACACATGTGGATATAAACAGGTTGAGATTCGGTTCACTTTTGACGGGTGGTTTTAAATCAACTTATTATTTTTGTATATATAAAACACGGGGTGCTTAATTCTTCGACTCTTTCCTGTTGATGTGCAGTTTTGTAAAATAATATACTTTTGTTTGTATTTGTAGTAATTTCTTATTTAGAGGAGAAAATTTATTAAATTTCTCAAATCTGCGCCAAATGCTCACTATATCTCACTTTTTGCTTAAAATTAATTGCATACAAATTAATCGTTATAATAATAATATAGTTAGTTGATGGTGATTATGGTATAATATGGTAAATGAAATTAGAATTTTAAATTTACTTTATTGCTTTCCGAAAGACTAGGTTAGTTGATTAGGTTAAAAATTGTTGTACTAATTATTAATTGAACTAATATTTACATATTTCAATTGGTAAAAGCAAAATAAATAAATTGTTTTGTTGTTTAAAGTAGCAATCAACGATGAAGTCAAATATAGTCAAAGCAAAAACAGTCAAAGTCAATTCAAACGTTAAACGTAAACAAGGTATTTAAGCTGATAACTTATTTTGACAGTACATTTTAAAACAATTGTTTTGTGTTTCTCTCATCGTCAAAAGTCAGAATTCATAATAGTTTTATAATCTTATAATATTTAATAGATAGTTGTGTAATGAATACTCTGCCATCTGACCTGATTGCACATGTTACACATGTCCTAAAAAATGAAATAGCGATTTTAATGTAAATATTTGTTGTTGGGGTGATAGGCGGAGGGAGGGCAAAATATAGAAATTTACTTGTTAATTGTGGGATTTGCAAAGTATGATGTGGTTGTTTACGGTGATGGTCTTATAGGTTACACGATAATTATTGTGATCGAAGAATCGCATTTAATCTATCTGTCGTAAACTTTTTATTTTCCGGGTATTTCCATTTTCAATCTAATGAATGGCTCACATTATAAAAGTAAAGTAATCTGATCGTTTTCTATTTAAAGAGTTTTAATCCATAATTTAGTCTCATCTCTCTCGAAAATAACGAAATTAAATTGAATTTTTCTCATTTCTTTCAGGATGTATTATTTTTTATCATCATTTTATGAATAAATTATGTACCAATTGTTACTGTTATAAATAAAATAGTAAACAGGAAAAAGGGAAATAACGTAAGATGGAATTCAACGAATAGAATGATGAATATGTCGTATTTTCGGAGAATTGCATGGCAGAACAGGAAGGAAGGAAGGAAGAAGATTGTGAATATGAATTCAATTGAATAGAAAATAACAACATTATTTTTAAGTGTTTATTCCTTTATTTCTAGACATAGAAAAAATACTATGATTTCTAGAATTTGTATCTCAAAGTACATTACCATCCACCTGCATAAATAAGTTACCACAGAAAAGAAAGTTTTTGAAGAAGGGTTAATATTTCTACATAGAAAACTTATTTTATTGATCACGGAGAAAGAGAATAATCTAGCGAAAATAATGTTGTTATTATTGAGGTGGAGTTGTGGTGAGAGTGAAGCATAAAATCGTTAAATTCATGCAACGAAGCAAACTGGTAGTTTTAGGACAGGAGTAGCAGTATTATTATATTATTGCATGGGATTGGTGGTGATGATGAAGGCCAAGGACTTTCTCCACTTCACTTGCATTGTATAGAAGAGAGTTTGTTGGTAAACAAGAAGTTTAAAGAAAATGAATATTATATATGCTATGGCATATAGCCCATCCTAATCCTTCCTTTGAATGTTTTCCTTTGGCCAAAGAGTCAAGTGCGCAAACGTGTATCGGTATCGCCGGAAACCAACGAAATGAATTTAGGTGAATCCATCACGAACATAGGTAGAGGATTCCCAAATAACAAGGCAAAGCTTTCTCTCTTTGTGGGTTGTAGTGATACTACTAAAGACTTTGACTTTAAGGCCGACAAATGTAGAAAAAGAAAGCAGAGGAGCCTCGTGCAATTTCAATTTTCTCCCACAGTACAAGGTCTATTGGATTTCAATTGAGGGACTTTCACTCTTATTTTCAGTGGTTTGATGTTTGATTAGCTTCGGTTTTGGTTGTTGTTCTATCTTGTGCTATGTTTTGCGGTGAACGTGAAGGGGGCTGTTTGTTGACTTCTAGTTTAGTTGTTGTTCAATTTGAAGGGGTTTATCCTCATTAGTATTTTAGGATGATGAAATGAGATGAATATAAATTATCGGAGCCTTGGATGTGGATGGCACTATTAATGGATAAGGATTTCTCTGATTGAGGATAATGCATTAATCGAAATTTAGTATTTTTCTATTTGTTTATGTTTATATATGTGATTAAGAGTGGAAATAATGAAGTTATGGTTGTATATCTTTTGGTTTGGTAAATCTTTTTGAATGAAAGATAAAGATGAATTTAGCGGATGATTGTAAAAATTGCAATAAGAAAGATGAAAGATTCTTTCATCTTCTACTTGAAATATCTCATATGTCATGATTATGTTGAGTAGAGTAGTAATGCATACATAGTATCACAGAAATGAGTACATTTTGATCATATGATCAGAGATTGAGTTTATTGAGTTTTATTTATTTGCTGATTATTCATGAAATCTCAATATGTATTACAGTTTACTTTACAGTCAGTAGCAGTGACACTGACGAGAGAAATAAAATAATGAAGTGAATAATCCAATGGAATAAAACAGTTTTTTATTATTTACTTATTACATTGACTGGTTGGTAGACGTAGACAGGTTGACACACTTTTTGTTTTTTTCTACTTGCTTTGGGTTACAAATGAGATAATTTCCAATTCCCTCTCTCTTACTGTCTGTTTACTATATGTTACTTTTTTTGTAAGTCAGATGAGAGAAATGTAAATATTTTCTTCTCTTATTCCTAATCTAAACACGGGTTTTACTATTTAGGTAGGCATATTACCTAATTAATTAACCTTCTTTAATAATAACAATATTATCCTCGTGGAGAAGAAACAATTTTTTCTTCTAGATTGACTTATATCGTCATACATTTACGTGATATGCGATGAGGACAGGTTTTTTTAGTTTGAAAAGAATAACAACTGCTGCTGCTCTCCTCTTTGTTGTTGTTGTTTTCATTTTCTCATCTTTTTTATTAGCAGCTCTTCTAGTTGAGTGGTAATTTTCCAATTCCCAGTACCCTATATATATGGAGGATCCCATTTTTTAATTGAAATTTATTTTATACTATGACTATATTCGCAACATGAGGATTCATGAGTTTAATTGGATGAGCTTGAGCTTCATTATTGATAGTAATCTTAAAAAGTAGGGAAAAATAAGATATTCTCTTCGGTTTTTATACCTTTTACGTACGTTTAGCAGCAGTTGTTGTTTTTGTTATTGTTGTTTTTTGTTTTTGTCCTTTTACTACTGTTATTTTCCATTGCATGGTGGTGGTGGTGTTTTAGCTGGTGAGTAATAAATTTTTTAGATTAATTCATGGGATGAGAGAAGAGGGAGAATTTAGATAGAGAAGAGATTCTCTTCTGTATTTTGTAAATTGCTGTTTTCCTTCGACATCGACACGACTCACTCATTGAAGCTCTGACATCTACACTCATTTCACTTTCCCTTTTGTATACTGCAGCACACGGGAAAGTGGAACGAGACAAGGACTACGATGAGAACTGTGAAAATAATTTTGAATTTTCATATATAAAACAAGGAAGTGAAAGCATTTATTTGGTTCTTGGCCTCTTTCTTGGCTCGCTCAAACGAGAGGCGGAAAAAGGGAGAAACCAAGGATTTAAATTCAAATTACTTTCACTTAATATTACATGAGAGAATTCATGTGGTGTTGTTGAATTTTCTCTGAACTGAATTTTTATTTAATCTTTAGGTATTAACACAGCGTTTAGGGAGGTACGGTACGACAATAGAATGGAATGAGATATTATTTTTATTTTACTAATTAGATCAACCTTTGGGTATTTTTAATAATCCTAGTCCCTACTATAGATAACTATTGCATAATATGCACATCCTAAATAATATATCATTCAGTATGTTCCTGTAGCAGTTTCATTTATATTTAATCCTTATATTAGAAAACGGAAAACAAAAAGGAAAACACTCAACGATGCATTAGGAGATGGTCAGATGGAACTATCCAAGAGGTTTCATGTATAATTCATAATAAATATAATAATGCTCTGTATGTATACCAGAGAAACTTCCTGTGTTATCGCATATCGTTTTCGTATTTGTTTGTTCATGACAAATTTTGTGTTTTTCCACCCAAGAACTTTCACTCGTCTTATTTTAATTTCAACTTTTCCGAGAAGATAGTGTCTTGCACTTTTAAAGTTAAACTAAATGACAGCTAATGAAAAACTCTGCTGCGCTGTGTTTACTATTATACTATTTGATTATGTTTGGTTGGATGGATAAAATGAGAGAGATTACAAATTATACTTACTTCTTTCTTCTGAAAAACAGTCACTCAGATTATATAAAGAAGAACTTTAGCTCAAGTGAACAGTAGAGGGATTTTAATGAAAAAGAGTTAAAATTCAGATAAGCTTGTTTAGCTGGAAGATAATGGTAGTTATTGTTAGTAAATGAATGGAATGAAAAATGAATTAAAAATATGCCACCATTCAATTCTACATTCTGCACGCTTTTAAATTTAGTATAAAAAATAGTATTGAATTGAAGAGAGATAAGAATGGAAAAATTGAACGATAAGCTCCAAAACGAAATAATACTTTGCTTTGTTGTGTTGAGGCAGAGAAAAAGAAAAGAGCTCTTCAGCTGAGCACAGTATTAATATTATAGTTAAATTCATTTTATTATCCTAATAATTGATTTGTAGGTAGGTGTAATTTTATTTTTCACGTGGCGAAAGGATGGGTTTAAAAATTAATTTAAAGTTCACTCAATAATATATATACCCAAGCTACGGATAGAATAGAATTAACTGCTTTTTTCAATGTTAACATTTCGATCACGTTCGAATTCAATGAACCGTATTCATAATCATAATATTATCCTACAAGTCGTTAATGAATCCAATTCCATAGTTCAGTTTTAAGTTCAGCCCTCTTCTGTATCTACTGCAATGTAAATTTAAACATAATTCTTTTGGCATGTTTTATTTAAGAATAGAGGTTAGGTTTCATTTTTTAAATCAAAAATTAAATTTGTTTAAAAATCGGAAACAAGACAGGTGTAACAATTTTCAGTGCAAATCTTCTCTTTAAAGTACTATATTGAGGGTAAGAATCAGATACCTAATATTAAAAAATACGATACATAATATAGAATTAGAATATCCAAAGAAGCAATTATCACATACAATAGGGAATAAAGATGTATTTGTGCTTTTGCGCGGACGACTGTCAGTGCTCTGGTGTGGTATGTTAAATTAATTATTAGCACAATTATGTATACTCTGTGTGTGGTATATTAAATGGTTTTATTTTATTTCTTTCAATAATGCTTGAAACTTGACTAAAACATGATATGAGAAGAAGAAAGAAAAAATGATAGAAAGAGAAGTGTGCAGCAGGGGTTTAATTTATCAAATTTGAGTGACTGAAAGTTTATTCACTTGCAAGCTTAACGTCATCATAGTCATATGTCATATTATCAGTATGAGCAACATTCTGCTACATAGCAATGCACATAGAAAATGCAATGTGTAGGAAAATGCATATGAATACTATGCAGTTAATACATTTTGCAATGTTATTATATCTGTATTTATTTTCTTGTATGTATTTGGTATTATGGAATGCATGGATGCATGGGGTACGGGATGCATTTTATGTTCAACTTAATTTATCGTGTTGAACTTTGAACAATTTGAGAGAGAGTGCAACAACATTTTTATTTCAGAGTAGAGAAGAGGCGGATGCATCATGATTACTGTATTGCAACAAGAGGAAAGAAAGACTTGGCAGAGAAAGATCGTTGCACTTTCTCTTTAGGTAATGCACTTCCCAAGGTTATCCTTTATAACTGGATTTACCAGTAAGTAGTTAAGCCAAATCAGCATAGCAACATTACACGATTACTCACTTTTCTTCCTTTATAACCATGCAAGTAATACGGGTAGTGGTATTATGCTGTGTCGTGTCATGATGCGGGGCTAATAATTAACTGTATATGTAACAACTCTGTGTTAGATCAGAAACTAGATGTGACGATGATGACATGTTGGATGACGTTTTACGATATTGAAAGACCATGCAACGACATCTGCGATTTTGTACTAATTAATTGCTGACTTTTACATGACTACTTTGGGCGATGATTTGATGAATACATGTAGGAATTGAGATGTTAATTAAATAATTTGATAAATACCTCAAAGCTGACAAACCCCATTGAAGACGAGTAAGTAGAGAAGTGTGAGAAATAAAATATTATCACTAAATTCAATCTCATATCTCATTTTAAAACTCATAAATTTCATTAAATTGAGATATTTTAAAATAACTCAAGCTTCTCTTTCTCTGCTACTCCTTGTCGTCAGTGAATCGTCATTAGCGCTGAGGTATTCATCAAATTATTTAATTAATCTCAATTCCCAAATATTCAAACTTATATTTTAACTAAAATAATATGATACGATAGTAGCACTTGTACATGTGTTAATCCAAACGTAAAATATTTAAATTTCAATACAAGTGAGTATATAAAAGAAGAGTATTAATGATTTGAGAAGAAGCATGGTTAAAATTAAATTATTGATAATGTGGTTTTCATAGGTCATTAACATTTGCACATACACACATGAAAATTTCATCATCTTCTATGACTGGTTAAGATTACTACTGTACTGCTCCAGAGGACTTTGAATGCTTAATTTCATCTATTGCAATAATTAAAGTAGGGATGTGAAAATAATAATTTCCTTAATGTACATTTTTAATGTATCGTAGTAAATATAAATTTTAATTGGATTACTATTATTAGGGATCATGTGATGTGATTTGTCTTTTACTTTACTACATATTTCTGTTATTAATGTTCTTATGCATAATATTAATTATTTTGATTTGCTCTCTCTCAAGCTACTATTTACTATGGATATGAATCCTATTCTATTCATTTTTAGTTTTATTTAGTATCATCCGTTCGTGTACAATTGCTAATCATGACAATAAGGAAGTTTCGACTGCCAAATAAATATTCAATTGCTTTGTGGAATGGAAATCTTTGTTTGTTGCCAAGTTTTTTCTCATTTTCTAATCTAACTGAATTGTAGTATCTTCTCTGTTCTATTCTCCGTTTTTATTTGTGTGCTATGTTATGCATACATCCAAACTCTCAGAACTGATACATATATAATTAGTAATTAGGTGGAAATCCGTATATAGGGATAGTAGGGATACAGAAGTGGTAATTATTGCATAACATGATTCATGGATATATAGAGAGACAGGCAGGGCGACACTTTAATGTCATGTGTTTCTCAGAATTGAATTTTAACCTTCATTTTATGCTACAAAGTTACTTGAATAATAATGATAATATTATGTATCAAGTCAAATCAATGATGATAATAGCGATATAATTTCACAGTGCAACAAGAGTTTTTAATCTTAGACTTAAGAATATATAAGAAGGGTACTTATTGTGATAATTTTAATTGGTCCACGAATCTTCTATTTTTCTGAGAATTTCTATTTATATTATTCATTTGGGATTTGGAGATGTTGTTTAAGAAGAATTTTACAAATTAAATTAATTCCAAATCTCAAATTGTGTTTGTCAAGACCAATAAGAAAAAACATTTCGTGAAACATCAGCGAACAAATAATTTAATAAGATGTCTTTAATTTAATAAAAAAAAATTTGGGTTGACATTGTTTAAAAAATAAAAATTGACATTTATGAGTGCAATTTTAACGAAAAGAAAATATTTTTTGCAGTTTAATGGTAGTAAGTATGTTATTTATTAGCTTAGTGTGTAGTGTGTTAATTCTTTACTCCGTTGTCTGAAAACCATCTTCAGCACCTACTTCTTAATGAGAGAGCAAAGTAATTTAAATATAGTGTAAATATTATTCAATTTATTATTTAACAACAATATTTTTTAGTGATCGTCTACTTGCCCAAAGTTTACATGGCTGTGCTAAAGTATAATAACTGTAGTAGACAATACAGAGAGTGAGATAAGAAAACCTGGAAAAAATGTTATTTTGTCTTTTTGTTCTATTAGATTTATGTGATGAGGATAAAAGGTTCATGATTTTGATTTGATTCTTTAGTTGAGAAGTGTTGAGGAGGAGAGAATGTTCAATGTTCATTTCCGTGCAATTCCCACAAGTCTCAAGGACAACTTTTGCTGTTTTTCGCAAGTTCGGCCGTCCAAGGTCGCTTATCCATGATGATTTTATTATATATATATATATATTGAAAATATATAGTCATCATCAACTGTGTTAGTATCATAGGCTACTATAACATAACTATTAACTGCTGTCTGTCATCTTATATAATGATCATTTCATTATCATCATTCACATTTCAGAGCAGAACCAAATCTATATCTACTTATCTATATATATCATCCTTAACTTGGAATATATATCCAGTATATAATAGTAGTATCGAGTTTTGATTTGATGATGTTTAGTTTTCGTGGTGGTGATGATGATGATTGATGTTGATATCACATTTTAGAATTGCATTGCAGACTGTAGACACGAGATTTAAGATCATTTTATTACTATCTTTATTATTATTTTTAATAATAGATTATCTCTTAACTCATAGTGTCATAATCATCAGTCTACAGTATTTTAAGTGTTATTGTTTCATTGGTTCTAGTGAGATAATAATTAATATCAATTTTAAATGGAATATTTACACGCGGAGGGATTATCTTTCTCGTTGAAATTCTAATTTTAAGGCGAACCATAAAGTAATTTTATTAGTTTTCCTTCATTACCACTATTATTAGTATACAATAATAAAAATACTAAATATTTTTTGGTGACTATATATCTGACAGTTATTTATATATTTAAAAAAAGTTACGTTACTGTTTTTTAACATTATTTGTCAATTGCTACAAAATATGATTGGGATTTGATTTTTATTATATCGACCTAGAAGACAAAGGGCAGGCATATAAAAACATGGCTATACAAGTGTACAACTTTTTCATTTTCATTAGTGAACCAGTATTCTTTGTAGTCGCACTGCTGACACACTGAGGAGAATGAGAATTCGTAATATCATCTGCTTATTGTATACAAAGTAAACTTTTGTAATCATCATCAAAGTCCACTAGGTATAGTATATAGTATTAGGTCAATCATTGCCCTACATAGTGGAGATTGTAAGTAAAATAAATTAGTAGAAGATTATTAATAGGAGTAAGAAGGCGTAGTGTGGGCATCCCTTAGATACTTGTTTGTATGTCGTGATATGATTGACACTTTTGTTTTTCTACTCTTAAAAGTAAAAAAATTATAAGTAGAAGTAGATTGAGAATAACATTTTCTATTTTCTTTAGTTTTTTAGACATAGTTTTTGGTATGTTTTTTCTTCTTTCTCTCTGTCTCTATGATCGGAGTAAGATCTCTCCACATATCCGATTTTTCGTTTAGGGTAAAGAAATGGAATGGAAAATGTCAACAACAAGTTTGTTATTGACGAGAAAATAAAGAGAGCAGAATTTAATGAAAAAACATTGCACTGGAATTGGAAATACATACTATAATATTGTAGGAAAAGGGAACAGAGTAGGGAGTTTTATTATGAATTGTTTTCCAATGTAATAAGGTCACTGTGGTATAAAAATAAATATACCACCACCACATCAATTCATTTCGAATCGCACGTTGGTATGATATTATTATCCGAAGTTGTGGTATTTCTTCTTCGGTGTTTTGTCGTTTTAATTGTGCGATGCGAATATTAATATGTCGAATCGAAAAATCCACCAATGTAAAATGTAAATACTTAAATGAATGAATGAGATGACGATAATAAGGAAATTAAATAAATCCCTCCGACTCGGAGTTATGCTTCAGGTTGTTACTTTTACTGTAGGGAAAGACATAAGGTTGGTAATATAATGTGATCGTGGATTAGATCAACAATAAGATCAATATAATTTTAAATTAAAGCCTCAGAATCTTTGAATTCAGTTCGGGTAGTTTCCTTTTCGCATCTATTTACTTGGTTTTTTGTGCACGAACGAATAGTTGGGTGAAGAAGTAAAATTAATCCGAAGGAAATGCTTCTTCTTCTAGTGTAAATAAGATCTCGGCTCTCGTTGCGTTATTTCTGATGGTGATACTGATAAATAAATGATGATGATTTCAACGTAAAAATCTTAATTTAACCTCCATTACGTATTGTTGTTTTCTTGAGTTGTTTTTGGTTTTTGGCATATGATCAATCCAACCACAACAGCAGCACCACGTTGTTTTCCTCTCTTCTATCTGTCGGTGTGTCATTCTCATTGTTTTTCATTTTCATTCATTATATGTGTATAACGGTTTTGTAAATGTTTCTATAATACTGTGTATAAAAGGATAATGTGCGTAGGTATAAAATATTATTGTTATTACTGTTATTAAAAATTTCATTTCATTTGTTGTTTTCAGAAGTCAGTCAGTCGTAAGGATAAGAGAAAATGTCTCAATTACTTCAAGTGCACATTGCAAACCAGAGACTCTTGAAAGCATCAGGTGAAAACAGTCCAGCAAGTCCAGGTTTAATGGGAAGTCCAGGAACAATGAGTCCAATATCCATGGGCCCGTCAAGTCCTCAAGGGATGCCAATCCCTCGTCGTATAGGAATTGGACAAGAACATGGTTGGATAATGAATCCAGGAATCTCCTTAAGTGGAGGGACAATAACGACAAATGGAGGGGGTGGTGGTGGTGGTTATAATATGTTGGAGCACAATATGGATTCCTCATTTGATCTTCCCATTGGCTTGGGAATGGGAATGGATCCAATGACAATGGAGGGTGAATTATCAAAATTATCAATGGCCGTCGATGATGACGATATTTTCAAAGTGAATAGAAGTGAACTCCTTGGACCAACACTTGCAGAGCTCAATGCACCAGATGCAGATACACTATTAGATGGATTGAATTTTGACGACTTATATTGGCCTGTTGATGGAAGTAATCATTCAGTTCCGGAAGCAACGCCATCACCGCAAACACCTGCAGGAGGTTTGGATCCTGATGTAGATATTGTATTTCAAATACATACGTCGTCATCGTTTCCTTCCATGGGAAATCCGAAGATGCTTGGTATCAGCAGCAGTGTTCCAAATCCAACGACTATTTTGGAACAAACACTTTTACAACCTTCGTTAATCATGAACGATATGAATGTGGGGGTTATGAATCATGCGCAGCCGTCGACAAGTAACCATCAGCCTTCTAGGTTTGAACTTTTATGTATTTATTTTATAATTTATTCATTATTTATTATATATATATTAATGAATCATTAAAATTGTCCAAATGAAATTTAAACTGTACATCAATCGACTCAACAGAGTGTAAGTTTATTCTCGTGTGCTCAAAATTGAGCATCCATCGACACACTAATCTATCCAGATCGTTACTAAGGAACGCGTTTGATATCATTGCTCTTTATTTGGTTTTTTAGCAGTAGTAACTCGGGTGGACTTAGAGAATTACTTCTTCGAAGAGAACTGCAGAATTCTTTGGAATCCCCTGAATCAGCTAGTCCATTGGGGCAATCGCTTCCACGATCTGTTATGTCCACTACACCATCCATGACAACACGATTATCATCATCTGCTCCAACTGGCCAGGGGAATGTTTGGGAAAGTTGGCAGCAAAGAAGAGAAGCTGTATGGCAACGGAGAGATCCTCGACCTCATCTTCTGTCCACAGGATCATTGGCTGAAGGGGGCTCTACTTCTAGTTTATCTGCTGGTATGTGTATTAATCCAGCAAAAAAGAATTCCGGTAATTCCTGAAATACTAATAGTTCTCTGTGTATCTGATTGTAAATCTTCAGCAGATTTCATCTGATCACAGCCCTATTATTTCAGAAATTAAATTTCAATATGTGAATGTTTAAAACTTTCTTTTCTTTGGTTTTATTAGTAGATGTATTAAGTCCTGGATGTGGTCTGTCTTTATCAATGGATGAAGGATTCGATTCTGATCAGCTTAGTGATGGAGATTCCAGTGATGAGGGTAAGTATTTTTGTTGCAATATTATATGAATAGTACGACAATATTATATTAAATTTTATTAATTTGATTATTTAGAATCAGAATTGAGCGATACCGAGAGCAACGCTGGGAGTACGAGTGGAACCAGGCGAGAGAGATTCTTTTGGCAGTACAATGTTCAGGCGAAAGGTCCTAAAGGTCAGCGACTTGTATTAGCACCAACACAAGAAGATCCTCATGTTCTACAGAAACCAACGGACCCAGTTTTTAGCCCTTTGTGTCACATCCAAGGGATTAAGCACAGGTTTGTTACTAATGAGAAAAACAAATTTTGTTAAAAAGCAGTTTAATTAAAGTATTTTTGAAATGAAAAAATTATGTTTACAGCGGAAAAGCACGTAAGGGAGACGGAAACGATTTGACTCCCAATCCTAGGAAATTGTGGGCAATCGGAAAGGAACTTGATCGATTGAATAAAGTAATCGCAGAAATGACACCAGTGGCTGATCTTCCGAACGCAGTGAAATCCCGTTCCAGAAAAGAGAAAAATAAACTAGCTTCAAGGTAGAGATTAAAAAATCATTTCATTGCAACTTTTGATGGTTTTGATTACCTATGAAAGTGGTTTTCTTCAAATAAAACCCCTTGATAAGATTATTTTGCAAATTTTAAAATTTTGTTATTTCTGTTTTTGACAGAGCCTGTCGCCTCAAGAAGAAAGCACAGCACGAGGCTAACAAACTCAAACTTTATGGATTGGAACAAGAGCACAGTAAGTATCAGGATATGATAATACTTTATAAAATTCCTTTTATGCTTTCAAAATTGTATATGTATACTAATTAATTTTCTGTCTTCATCATCTAGAACGATTAATGGCGGCTATTGAACAGTCAAGACAACTGGTGTTTGGAAAACTTGACGGAACTCTTACGGACGTTTCAGAACCAATTTCTGTCAAAGTGGATAGAATCTCAAAATATGGAACTCGTAAGTTGCGAATTGCAAAAAATACAAATACATTACATACAATGTCATTGAAGAAATATATTTGACTGATTTTTTTTTCTCCAATAAAGCTCACACTAATCCTCGTCTACTTTCTACAGGACACAGAATTGGTGGACATACGACTGAATTTGTGAACAAAGTATTGGAGAAAGTTAAGCAAGGAGTTCCTGATGGAGGAATAAATGATTTATAATTTTCAAGAGTATTCGGTGTCGGTCGTTTGTAAATATGCCTCCAACAAGGTGTGAAAAAGATGGTATTACTCCTCCAAATCAAATCATCCACAACAGTTATTGACAACAGAATTGTTTCTTCGTATAAGTAATAATTATTTAATCTTAACCGTAGTTGTTCTAAAGGCTGCTAGCTATATGCTGCTGTCTATTTAAATAGCACATATATGGGGTGTCGCATAAACTAAATTTGATGTACGATGGAACACCCTATATATATATATATATATAATATTCCTATATGTATAGATATGTTATTTTTCAAGGTAGTATTTTGAGCGGTTTAGTTTTAATTGACTGAGGCAAAATTAGCAGCTATAAACGTATGGCTATCAATCACAGTAACACAATTCGCTATAAAGGAAAATTATCATAGATATTACATGACCTGCCAAATATGTAAGAAACTGTACTTGTTCTAGTGTCTTCAGCAAATTCAAATCAAAAAGTATTTATTCTAAATATCTATTAATTAAAAGTGATGTTGACCAAAGGCATAATTTTCACAAAACTAAATTATTCTATGGCCTTATTTGAATTTAAATGTACGCTAGTCCTATGGATATTATTATGTATACCGTACTTCCCATAAATTAGTTGAACCAACAACCGCAACTTAAAATTTATCAATTCATTTATCTATTAGGTACTATATAAATCCTTCGTTACTAAAATTTAGTAGATACCAAAGTAGGTAGTAAAACTAAAATTAAATCTTTTCTGCTTTAACTACTGCGAAAGGGAATTGCGGTTTATTATAATTGTTTGTGCTAAAAAAAGTAGTAAAATGAAACGATGCTAATTATCAAATCAACGTGAGTTAACAGAGTACCTAAATAATTGTGTGATTGTAAATCGGCAGTTGAACAAAATCAATTTATGTGTACATTATAAAGATTTATTTGTAACTTATAGTACAATTGTAACCAATATGGTCTGCTGGGTGTTAAGCCATAGAAGCTTTATTGTTGTAGTTCATATTATATACTATATGCTCATTTTGATTAATAGTCTCGAATGGAATTAATTAATTAATTAAGATCTATTAATAATAATTTTTAAATAAAAATAAGCATAATTATAAGGAAATGAGAATGATATATATATTTCTTAAACATGGGAAGCGACAGTTATCTTTTATTTAGTTTTCTTGTTTTTTGAGTGATTATTGTCTATAAATATTGTGCTATTATGCATGCAGTGGGTGGTATGTAATATAGCGTAGACAAAGTAAAATAACAGCGATGAAATTAGATAGTTGAGGTACTAAATTTAAAATCCAAACCCTTTTGTAAAAAATCCCAATTAGGAAATATATAAAATATTATCTGAAAACTAAAAGAAAAGTAAAAGAAGGATTTTACACGCATCAAAGATTAACATAAATAATAATAAAATATAGTTTATATGAGATTTTCTTATTTTTATGCAACCATTTTGTGTTATCCCAGAAACTATTTACAGAAGTATATATGATAATAATAGTTGTTAATTATATATTTAAATAGCTTTTAAGTAAATAGGTTGCGCTGGATTATTGTACATCCATATAGTGATTGTGTTCATGTTTGTTTGATGTGATGATCTATATCTACATTTATTATACCTAAGAGTGCGTAATTAATGATTAAATATGTATTAGTTATTAATTATTTGATGATTTTTATATATATTATTTAAAAACAGAAGAATAGGGATGACTTTCGTATAAAGAATTAAGGAAGGTTTCTCGTGTTTTATAAGAGTTAAGAATCTATTGTCATTGTACTTCTGATACTATTGCTGCAAATTAGAATTGTTTCACTTATTTATTTAATATTTTAGTTAAAGATGATGATTTGTGGGTTTTTTAAGTCTTCTGTGTATTTCAAGTATTGTTATTAATTCTGTTCTTGTTATGTTTTCTTTTTCCTTTTTGGTTTTCTAATAAAGTTTAATATCTTATTTACTTCGTAATGATTTGTATCTTAATTTATTTTACGAATTCAATCAAATCTAATGGACCATTAAAAGTTTAGCAACATATTTTCCCAGTACTTTACTGAATATATCTGAATTACTCCTTTACTTTATTTCTGAGTGCCAAAGATTTACGAAAGAAACGTTCTTTCAAATATTCCAGAATCAGAAAGAAAACGATTCATGAATTTATGACTATATGTAAGATAATTTTTAAAGAGAAGAAAAGTGTGAAGCCTGCTGCAAATGTAAGCAGGAGAAGAATTCATTCCCTTTTAGTTAGTAACTTTTTAGTGATAAATCGCCCGTCACTTACTGCGCGTCTTCTTGTAAACTATGTTTACAAATATCCCTTCCAAATCCAATCAATCCCTTCTTCGGTGAACTCAACTGAAAAGTAATAAACGGTAAATCTCATCTTCTTTTCTCGTATACTAGAAAATCCCATATAAGTACCTGTATTATATAATGTGTAATTTTATGCATTGCATTATAATAATGTCGATATGAGAACGTATCTTATTAACCTTAAGATTATATGGTTTAAGATGCTATGGTAATGTTAAGAAACTGAATTGAAGCCTTAGGAAGAAAGTTTTGAAGCAAAGAACTCAAAGAAGACAGTTAGGAAGTGAAGTTAGCAAGGGGTATGCAATTTGATGATGTATTTCATAAAATATCAATTCGTTGGACATTAAAGAGGCGGATATTTCCGTCAACAGGCTGAAAACCCTACACCAGAAGACAAATTGAGGAATTGAGAAATTGTAAAATATAAATCACGATGCGGTTCTAAAGCGATATGATGATGATCTTTTCTACTTTGAAGTTTTTGGACAGAAGAAGAGTTCCCTCAAGGAACAACTTAATTGTGCATTGATAAGTACATAAATTGCCAAGCATCCCAATCATATTTCCTATATTAAATATATTAAAACTTAAAAGCTTTTCCTGTCACGCTTTTTTGTGTTCCAAAAGTAATTTTACACACTTTTTCAGACACTGCACATGCTCCTGCTCCTATGCTAATCATTATCCTTATCTTCCGCTAATTTATTTACATTGGGAAAGAGATTCTGGATTTGGACAAAAAATATTAAAAATCCCTCAAAGGTATTTTAGCTTCAGTTGAGTTAATAATGGATCCAAGGTGCATTGAAGAGTCAAAGAAGAAGATTGCATCAAAAAATTCACTTCCATTTAAGGAATCGCACGAGTCATCTTTTTCCCCAATTAAAGAAGTTGAGTTGATTTTTTCCCCGAGAGACAGCTCAAAACATTACATCATCATTGGCCACCTTTGACAGTATATGCTTTTTCCTTTGCTGTCGATTAGTTGACTTTAAATCGATTTCCAAGGAGAAGGAAAAACATTCTACGTACGGATGATGATGATGATGGCTCCCTAAAACTAAACTACCAGTTTCAAAGAAGCAATTAAGAGAAACATTTCTCTGATGGAATTCTCATTTCCTCAAGATCAACACCATAGATTTGGGGGCAATTTTTTGATGATGTTATTTTCTCATTTAACAAGTTATTGTTTGTATGTTTTTCAAAACAAAACATTTCAGAAGGAATTTTGGAGCAGAAGATGATGATGAGAAATAATCAATAATCATGGAACATAGATGAAGCAAAAGAAAAAGTAAATATTATCATTTATATTATTATTATTATAGTGTTGTTGTGGGATTTTATGAAGTAACGTCAGCTTTCCAGCTCTCGTCTCATAAAAATGTCTCTCTGTCTGTCCATCCTTGTATTTATGTCTTAAATCAGTTTGGAAAACAAATATGAATGAGAATAAGATGTGGATTGTGGGGATAGTAATAATATTTTAAAATCAACAAATTACACTCTCTCAAAATAATAATAATAATAATAATAGACAAAGAAGAAGAGCAAGGAAAGTGGTTAAAATAAAGATATGCTCTTAAACTTTGAAACTCATTGATTTCTATTCAATTATCTGCTCTTCTGTGCCCAGAGGACATATCTATATACTATATCCATGTATTCATATATAGATACCTACTTATATTTATTATGATTTCAATTTTTCATTTTCCATTCTATTGATTAGTAGTCTATGGGGAAAAATAACTTAAAGTAATAACTTGTGCCCCATTATTGTTGTGATTGTTATTATTGTTGTAAGGGAAAATACAGTCAACAGTGTTATTTTCGTGAAACGGATAATAATTTATGACAAATGATTGTTATTCTAATAATTTCTATAATTAACAACTATAGTTGTTGTGTACGTGTGATTTGAGGGATTTTCATTAAAATCTCCAAATGAGGTTAATATCTGCAATAATTCATAGAATTTTAACCTTCCTTTCCCATAATATGTAATGATGAGGATGTGATCTTTTGGTCCATTTTGCATTTTTGGAGTGTCAGTTGCCAGTGTAGTGTGCGTGATAAAGGATAATCGGAAGAAAAATGACAATATTTCTATATAGGAAGTTTTCAAAGATTTATTTTTTTATCCTTTATTTTCTGCTTATGCTGGTGATTTACTTTATTATTGACCGAAGCAATTAAATTAGACAATTTATGAGTTTTCTTCTTCTGAGATGATCAAGGCTGATATTCTTCACCAGCATTTGGGAATTATATATTTTGGTACTAATTTATTTACAAGTCCAAACCAAAAGCAAAAAGGCAAAATTCTAAAACTCTTTTATAAGAAGGAGAATAAAAGTCATAAAGATTGCAAATGATAGGCTTTCCTTCTTAATAGTATTTGACCATTTATGTTCAAACTTATTTTTTCTTCTCACAATAAGTGTTAAAACTCATAGTCATAGATTAAGGATTTGCCTTATACATTATATATCTATCATACGAGATATACCAGAATATATAAGTGTATTTCAAATATTTTAGCAAAAGAGTTTTAAAATTGTATACAAAATAATGAACGTATTGTATTTTGTTCCTAATGTATTTAAACATTTCTATTACATTTTTCCTTTTGTTACACTACACAGTGCAAATAAAATCTGCTTGAAGAGAAAAAGTTTTGAATTTTTGTTTCTGTTCATTTTATTTGAAATATCATATGAGAATATAGAATACAGAAGATGATGGTCAGTTAGTTGCTGCGAGTTTATTTCCAAAAAAGCAGCTTCAATAGGAATTCTAATGTTAATGATGATTTCTCAAGGTTTTCATTCGACAGAAGATGATTTGTTGTCTCGTTTTTTTCATTCTTCTTCGTTTCCTTCAGTTTGAGCTTTAGAGGAGTTAAAGTATTTGATTCACATGTCCTTATTTGAAATGAGACCTTCTTTCATCTTTCAAAAACTATTCTTCTATATTCCTATAACACTTCTATAACTGACTATACAATAATATAGGTATATATATTATGGAATCGGACGACGACGCGACATGCAATCTTTGAATGAGAACGAGTTAAACTTTAATGTTGTACATTTAAATTCATGTATAAGATTATAACAAAATAGAATAGAAATTTAACTGTGAAATGAATTTTACAAAATTGAAAATAACTATTATTTTTATTTACAGCACGATGATGCTCCAGAGACATTATTGCACTGGTTTTATTGAAGACTTAATTTTTAAGTGAGCCTCAAATTTCAAATTTAGAAGATGTGCTTATATACAGTTCTCTATTAGGGGTAGTCTCGATTTTCGGAAACTTTCGAAGTTCACGCAGGGACTTACTACTATATGCTGATTTTTAAGTAATTTTAATGACGGGATTTAGAATATATTGTTTGGTTAAGACGAAGAATTCTGGAATGAATAAATCTAGAAATAAGAAAGTGCAGAGGCGTTTTTCTCCATTAAATCAACGGAGGATCTCATTTTAATTTAAAATCCTTTGTAGCAAAAGTAAAAAGCCAGTAGCATTTTAGAACGTCTGCCCTCTGACAGTCTCCCAAACTCTATTACTGCAGTATAATATAGTATTAGTAATACAGTAGAAGATGAGTAAATAAACAATGAAATTCATAATGGAGTAAAGAGAAAAAAAAGTAGTCTGAATCTCATCATGAAGTCAACCTCCCAGTATTATAATTCAACTTTTACTATTCCCATTAAATCAGCAGCCCATTATGAGATTGCTTAATAAACATAAACATATAATAATCAGTTTCTTTCAAGAGTCCATCACATCACCCCGTATTCTCAATTCAACACTCACGATTTCATTCTTAAGCTTCTGGGCTTTGGCACAAATAAAAAACATAATAATAATGATATAAATTATTATTATTATTTCTATTCAATTCTTTCTCTCTGTTGCTCTTCTGACATTCAAATTTGAATTCAAACTTGAAAACTCATCTGATAAAATCAACATAGTCGTGAAAGGAGTCTCTATATAATTGTAATTGATATTTTCCCCCTGTTGTTACTTTTACCAACCTTTTTTTTAAAGAATAAATAGGAATAAAAAGTGAAAGTATTATTTTCTTATTCCTTTGCGTGTAAAATGTAAATTGGATTGGATGTTGTAAAAAAATGTGTAGTTGTAAAAGTAGATTAATATGCAAATATCATAATGTGTTCTACATCATGTTCAACTCTGGTTCAGTACAAATTATTTTGGCCACCTTTGCGTTTTAAATATTAGAAGGAGCAGCTAATGACTAATTTAAAGTAGTCTAGTCAATCCCATTATCTAGAGGAAGAGAACAGAAGCAGAGAAAATCAAAGGTTATCTTTATCTCTTTGACTTTGGCAGTATATTATTCATATAAGGTATATAATAGTCCAGAGGAAGGATAAGATTATATGGAATTGACATGCCACCACTGAGAAGACATCTTACTTCATCTTTTTTAATGGGCTGAACAGAAGCATAGGAAATCTAATTTAGAGTTATTACTTTGAAACAAACACTTTTAAGTCAACACTAACACTCTAACTTCATTTCAGGGACATTACAGAGTTACAAATTACAAGTCACAGTATCACAATCGGATTGCATTGTTGAGTCCTATAAGGAACCCTAATACTAAGATATTGTTAAATTGGATATCTTCTGGGATCATGTCTTGTCTGGGTGGTCTTCTAAGCTAAGGGCGAGTATATTTTTCTTAACTGGTAGTAGTAGTAGCAATTCTTATTCTCAATTCGTTTCCCTAATGAAGTCTTCTTTTATTCCCTCCTGGACCCACTGATTCTATAGTGACCTGTACAAATAAGCAGAACAGAACTTTAAATCAGATTAAGGAAGTAGACTTTCAATATATGAATGTGTAAAAAATGAAATCGATAAATTATATATTAGGGACATAACAATGGGAAGTGTAATTACTACTTTAAACTATTGTCAACTGCCATAAATAATACACAGAGGCTTCCTTGAACGATGGGCATTGAACGCCCACGAGAAATAACATTGTATACTTATAATGCTTATATTTTATTTGTACTATACCTTATTTATATATCTAAATTTATATTTATATATTTATTTATATACCTAAATTAAAATCCCTTCGAAATAGCATCAATCAAAAATCGCAGGCTCTCTATTAGTTTTTCATTGTGAAGTTTGTGACAGATTCATTTCACGAGCTGTCTTCTTGATGTGCTAAAACACAGCGTGGAACTTTTTCCACCCCATTTTTTTCTATTAAAAATAAGTCTCCACTTCACCATGGATCAAAAATAAAGATAATGCTAATGCTACATGGTCTGTACTGACTGATGATGAGTGTTTCTTTGACTTTGACTTAATCAATTTTTGTTTAGATATCAAAATATTATTACCTATTACTTATTATAATTATTCTAAAGATTCGAGACTCTTACATGGATAAGGAAAAATCCATTTTTTTTTCGTTAAAATTAACGTAATTCATGGTAAAGGTTTTCAGTGTGAAAATCAAAATTAAATGAAATAGATAAAATGTAATTGCAGCCATTGAAAATTAATTTTATTCCATTGTTGAAAAATTCCCATCCCAGAATGGAAATGAAAATGAGATGATGATGAAGCTAATTGCGATTTAAACATATTATGTGTGAATTTTGTATCAAGATTGAGAATCCTCCCCTAATCCACCCACAAAGACAGTCTATGGGATAATTTATAGCGTCAAAGATGATGAAATGAATTACGAGTTTACTTCATCATCACCTTTTCGAAAAGATTATTTTAATTACGGACGAGACAAGGCGACGAGAAATTCAAATCCAAATTGTTAGGTTAAAGATGAAAAAAATCCTCAATAAATCTCTTTCTAAGGCCAAATTGAGTGTGGAAATTTCCCCAATACTTTGCACAATAAATATTAAATTTTCCATATTTGGGAAAGTGATTGTATATTGCCATTATCAAGTAGCTTTAGCTACTTTATGCGAACGTCCTGTCTGTCTGCCCGTCTGAGTACACATATCTCTAGAACCATTTCACTTTTTGAAATTCTGTAAACGGTAAATTGTTCTGGGGATGTTCTAGGTGACTAAATTTAACAAAAGGACTCTGCAGGTTCTAAGATCACCGAGTTAGGTCATCAATGTTTCAAAAAGTAACTCCAATCAAGTGAGGTACAACTTGAAAAGTCCTGCAGAGAAATTTCTGTTCTGATTTCTGAAACTTTGCCTACGACCTTTAAGTCATCCGCCACAACTGTTTCAAGGTCAAATTTCTAATTTGATGTCATTCAAATCAAAATTAAAGCGGTTTTTAAAATGCAAATATAATATGACCTTTGGGCGTCAGGTCACACGCTATACCGTTCTAGGTCAATAATAATGATAGCTTTGTTGTCAATGAGTACAACGGAGATTTCTCGAGGCACACCGGGCAGTTTCCAGTACAATTGGAATTTCTCAATGGGGACAATTTATTACGTTACATTACAAAAGCTACTTTTCTACGTTCGTTTTATTATACAATTGTTTATTATTACACGAGAAGAGAGTTCTTACTCAAGCAATTTGTTATATTGTAATAATTGTATTAGAGGAAAAAGTATGTAAACATTTTTATTACATTATGATGAGTTGTTATCCTCACATAATAATATATATATATATAGGACAGAATTTGATACAAAAAATAAAACTTGAATATTATTTGTTTTTGTTTGTTTAAAACACCCGAGGTACTTTTACCTTTAGATACAGAAAAGCTATTAAATTCATTTATTCCAAAAATGCGAAAAATTCTACATCGGAAATTTAGCCACAAGGTAAAATGCTATTCATCAGAGAATTTCATGTTTTTGTTTTATTACACGATGGCATGAGAACAACTACCTGTTCTTCTTATTATTTCCGTGTTAAGTAAAACACATAGATCCACATTTGTTCAAATACCATCATTAAAATCATCCCCTTGAGTATCCCCTTGTTTGTTTTGCTTTTTTACTTTTGTTATAAACAGTATACTATTGAGATGAGCCTATATTATTTAAGAACTTTTCGCCATAGACATCAAAATCAGATGGGGAAATTTATAAATGAAACTGATGGGATTGAAAATTCTGAGTTTCATTCGTTTTATTTTTGTTGGACACAACCCATGAGAAATGTTTAAGTGGAAAATCACTTTATTAAAGTAATGGATTATTATAAGAGTTTGACTGGCAAAAATTCATGTAATTTGAAATAGTGACAGAGAAGAGAGAACTTCTGATGGAATCTTGGATGGTTATTTTATGTAGTGTGTTTGGATGGATGCGTGAGAAATGATTGGAGAAACAAATTTTCTCCAAAATACGTCGTTATTGCCCATATTAGTAGAATTTTATTTTTCAATCCTTATTTATCAGCATACAATCTGTCTACTCAAGCACTCATAATCAACTTCGTGATCATTACCATTACATCCCGTCATCAGTCTCAGCATGTGCTAAGCGATGAGCGATGAACAACGACCTGTTGATGACCACATATATGTACGTATATATAGGATCAGTCCGTTTGTTTTATATTTCATATTCCTACCTTATTATTACCGTTGAACTGTTGTGAGTGACTGCTCGGAACAAAACACTTGTACTCTTCATACAAAACATTTATTTAAATTGAGACCCTCTGCTGCTGACTCTCCAGTTCGATACATGTTTTAAAGCGGTTTTAATCATCTAAAAATACTCAGAATTGACAATAAATTGAAAACAAAACATGCAAACTTTCTGGTTCGAAATTAAATGAATTCAATTGTAATGCTACTGTAATGTGGTAATTTAATAATTATCACACTTACGATTAGGGATGCAAAGATAACCCTGGTCTACACCATGTCTACGCAAAGAATATAAGAAGAAAAGTAGTATGAGAAATAATTTCCATGTTTTTCGTCTGAAAAGTGATTTCAATTCAAAGTTGTATTTCTAATTTGGAATTTAAAAGTGATTCTCTCTGTGTCGGAGGAACACCAACAATGATAATAAAAAGCCTTCATATTCCAATTGCAATATTAATATTACGTGATGGTTGTTGGATTCTGATTTTAAATTATAATGAATAAATGTATATTGTTGTGTTATTATTGCATCTTCTTTTGCATCTCATAGTGAAAGGTAATCATCAACACTCATCATCATCTTCTCCATCAAGTCAAAAGTGGATGAGAATAACATGATACTCTTCGCATATGACCTTTCACCTATCCCTAAAGAAATGCACTTACAAAAACATATGCAATTTGTACTCAAACTTTTTAAACTTTAATGTAATATCAAAATCATTTAAAATGCAGCTTGTCACTCAAAAAACTTAACAAGATTGCTCGCACTCCCACCAACAACAAAACCACACCACCATCATCATCATCAGCTATTACACTGCAGATCAAAGTCAATTAGCATTCTCAAGAATAATAAGTAAATTATTAAACTGAAAGATTCTTTTCTTAGAAAAATGTTTAAGATTTCTCACAAAGTTTACTAGGGGAATTGAAACCATTCCTGAGCCTGGAAACAATGATTATACATATGTGAATATATTAAGCTACATGCTAGTAATTGACAAGGATAGTTATATTTATAGCTTTTGCTCAAAAACTAAAAAATTGAAAAAAATCTCTAAATATAATTTAGAAGGAGAACTTGGTTTACATTTAGTGATATTATAATTTGCATGTTTGGCGCCGCCAATGCGTTAATAAATTCTAATCTTGACTTGAATAGGAAAATTTCATTTTCATAGCAATTATGTACCTCTTACTCGTAAAAAGTAACCACAAAACTATATATGTTATATAGAGGAGTAAAGAGTGAGCTCACTTCAGTTACTAATGGGGGAGAAGGTATTAATTAAATTCAACGGGGTGTCAAAATCTTTAAACTGAAGCTACAAACAAATTGACAGCTTGTTCTTATGCAATATTTAAGTATAGGATGAGAGTGTCAGACACCACACAAGACAATAATAATAAGCATTTGACAATGCTAATCTTAAGATAATGATGTAAAATCCAACAACATCTTTTGAAGAAAAATAGGAATTACAACTATTAAAACAATCTTATGAATTTAACTGTTTGGAAAACACGTCATATAAAAATTGTAGTTTTTATGCGTGGTATGTAGATTATTTAGCTTAAAGTTAAAATCAGAACTGATACAGATTTTAATTATGTTGTATTTGTATACGGTATAAAAAGAAGGAAACTTTATACTCATCCCAAAAAAGGTAGAAACTCTTCGGTCATTATAATTGCTGTCATTTGAAACCTCAAACAAGTAATGTAATGAAAGAACAATAATGTTTAATTTGGTTTTGTGCTGCACTCATGGAATTTCTTGAATTAGCATTAGATTAGCATACCCTACAGTCATGTAAAATCTATTCAGTATAGACGTACACTGGAGATCTGATATTTATTGGAAATTTTCCATTCCGTTACTACTAAAAAAGTATTTGACTTAAATCGTAGATAGAAACATTTAATTTAATGAAAAATTTCATAAATTGTTTAACCACAGAATCAATGGAAAAATATTTTTGTTCAAATAAAGACTTGCCTATAAACATAAAATAAGTGCTAAAGATTTTATTTCCACCTAATAGGGAGAAGACATGATATAAAATGCACCCATATAAAGGAAGAGAAAAATATATTTCGCAAGCCAGCAGGATTGTAATCAAATGATGATTGGGGGGATAATATAAATAATATCACCATTATATTATTGCGCATAGGATGGCTAATGACGAGACCAATCACATGGCACAGACTATAATTTAATCAAGCTTTAATCCTCCAATTGTAATCGTAATCAAGAAGAGGATACAACTTGCGGTTTGTTAGACGCGTTTTTTTGCAGTTTTAAGCTTGAGCTCATCTTCTATTCTTTTATATCCATTGAAGATTCAAGAAAGGAATGAAAAACGTGATTTGTTAACCACGAACATGACGACCAAATGAAGAAAGAGCTTTGAATTTAACAAAGAGCTAAAGAAGAAGATTGCAACAAGACATGAAGAAATAACATTTATACCATTTTTGGTAGCGTTGCTATATTGCCATTGAGCACAAAATAAATAATCCAATCAGGACTTTTCATCAGATGGCTTTGGATTTTAGTATTCAACTGTTTATATTCATCTTCTAGTATTTTATAGTATTCTGCATTTTCTTCAATTCAAAAGTTTCAATTTTTAACTTTTAATTCCCATAGATATTTATAAATTTAAACTCTGAAATTTTGAGATGACATGATATGAGATTTGAAATTAGTATTCAGTCGCAGTAGAATTAAATTAATGCCTGCGTCGCGATCTCCTCTAGAATAAAGTAGCTTAATTGAAGTGGAATGCAATGGATTCAAAGATTTTTTCATGAAAGTGAGTCTAATGCTGCTGGAGCCTCTGAAGATTAAAAAGAATTAAAAGTAAACAAGGAGCTTTTGGCTTTAGAGATGATATTTTAGCCGATTAGTTCATATAAAATCAAGTTCATCATAATGTTATTTTACTTTGACTTTACACACATTCACTTTGAGTTTTCATCGTGTGGGTTTTATATTCGCCCACACAACAACTACACAAAATACATGTACAATAAGTAAGGTGAGTTTGAGCAGGAGACAGAGAATCATTAGAACATAATAAGACAAGATCAACTGCTCTGTATACTGCTTACAACAATAAAAAATAATAAATGCAATATACTTTTCACTTTTTTAATATTTACAATTCATGAATTAATTGTACATGATAAACGTGCTACCATATCTTGGACATTATCAACATTTTTAACCGGAAAAGATGAGCTTTCAGAAGAAAAATGTGAAAAATATATTTTTAAAAAACATCAACTCCCACACAGGGCCAAAGCCACGCGCAACAACATGTAGTTTATATACCTTTATTATGTTCAGAGAGAGACTCTTAAATATCAAATAACTTATTAAATATTGTGCTTGTTTAAATTTATGCTATGGCCTCCTCTCGTGTCATTTGATACACTTTGTTTTCCATACTACATACCTATATAGCATCAAATAAGCTATAAGAGCTTATAAGAATGAAAATGAAATTCATTCATAGATATAGTAGAGAAATGGGACACCAGAAGATTCTCAAGTAGCCGATCCTACCAAAACTTTACTGCTCATTCCATTTTAAGTCGTAATTCTTTTTCTCCCTTTGATATAATACAATTTGCTAAATAATTACAATTACTCAACTCATTTTTAACTCTACACTTTGCTCGTATATATTTTAGTTAATTTTTAAGGAAATAGAAAGATTGCATTTTTCATTTTATTAAATTTTAGTATGGATAGTAAATAGATAAAATATGAATAAATTAAAAGAAGCCCAATACGAATACTTGAAGAATGTATCAATAGACTGGGGTAGACTAGAGAAATAAATCATGAAAATGAAAAGCTCCCTTTTGGAGCTGGAGTACTTGAAAAAGTGTGAGCATATAATAATAATAATTGGGAATCCAAGCTCAAGTTTGTTATTGCAAGATGGGCTCAATGGCTTTTGATTTTATTATTATGGATCCCTTCGTCCACCGTTTCCCAGCCATGGAAAAAATTATACTATTGTACTATAAAGACCGTTAAACGACTTTAAGAGTTGACATGACAGGCACAAGTTGACCACAAGAGCCTTCTCAATTTCAATCGTGTGCAAAAAACCAAAAGCCAAGACTCTTCAACTCTTTTAAGGGTCCATCATTATGACCATCTCAACTCATCTTCATAGCACACATGGTTTTTTATGATTTTTTATACTCCTCTATGATGAGAACCCTTTTTGAGAACAAGAGCCCTTAAAACTATTCTCTCTTATGATGCTCAAGTATTTGCTAAAAATAGAAGAATATTTTAACACCCAAAAACCAATAAATCTACGCGTTTTCCTTTTCTCATGTCAATGCAGCATTTTTAATCCTTAAATGTGTTAACAAAGCCATATAATATATTATATTTATTTTATACAACAGTATAAGTTTTTTTACTCATCAAATCAACTGATCAATAAATCTGTAGAGTTTAAAAAATACAAAATGTAGTTTTTATATTATTGTCGTGACAATATTTATTTCATTCATTTGACTTCTCTTTGAGAATAATAGGTAAATATTTTTTATTCATATCAACACAACACATAATTTGAAAGATGGAAAGATAAAATAAGAATTAAACATACAACGAAGAAATTTCTCGATCGAAATCAATGCAATTTAATATATTTAATTTAAATGAAAAATTAAAAGATTGAATCTTTGTCGTCGACGTACAATTTCTCTATTTTTTAACTTTCTATCCAATCTGTGTTTTTTATGTTGATATTTTACGTAATTTTCATTCTATACTGTGTTACAATGCAGTGTCATTGCTACCTGTAATTGTAAACAGCAGAAGATAAATAATCAAGTTTAAATAGAAGTTTAAAAAGCAATATGCGTTTAAGGTTTACGCATGAGTTTATGATAACTTTAATACTGTGAGTTATCATGTTGACAATCTTTACGCCAAAAGTCAAGCCAAGGGCTCAATTTGCCCTTTAAAAGTTAGTTTTTTTACCTTCTTCTTCTTCTTCTTGTTGCGATTTCACTTGAGATAAGATCACCTTGCAACAAGATTCATAATTAGATTTTCTGCACATGTTCATATAATATAAGTTATAGTTATCTAATAATAAAGTTTATTTTTATAATACCCTTTGAGAATATAGTACATGATAATAACGTTATTAATACATTATTACGAGTATGATATAATGAGTTCTCAATCTCTTCGTCATCTTTTGAGTTTGGGTGTGTTCCTAGACCCTGTGCAAATGATAATCGTGATGAGCAATTGTCTTGTTATTGAACTTGGAAGAAAACAATAGAAAAACACTAAATTTCTTCTCTTTTATTCTTTTTCTCTCCTGACTTCCGATGACATTTCCATGTTTTGATATCTTTTTGATTGTTGAGAGAATACCTTTACTGTATTATATTAAATGCTATAGTCGAGGGATGTTGACTTGATGATCTTGGATATAACCTCTAAAGACAATCTGTTTATGAACAGAGAGTATGTAGAAGCATGTCTTCCGAACCGGAGATAATATTATATTAAATTATAATAGTAAATCTTCTTCCTTTTTACGAATAAACATAATAATAAGTTATTAAGTAATATTTAATTCGCAGTCTCCCATCATTCTATTTTATCATTATTAGGCATTATAATTCGTTTGTCTTTCTCTTTAATATTGTCATATAATGTACTTATGCATATTAGTTCACTACTCTTTCAAACATTTAGATTCTAAATCGAGTTTTAATTGGGACCCTATGTATTTGTTTCTTTTCTGGTTTTTTGAGTGGGGAAATTATCCTCATTATACCCTCATTTATTTAGTGTTGTGATGGTATCATTGCCATTGCCACAGTCACGTACTTGATTCTCATTATGACATTAGAATTTAATTCATTCCCTGCTATGTACTATGCGATGTAATAAAATACGTAACCTTTTTAATTTTAAGTTCTAAACTAATTTGCTTAAAATTGGATTTAAAAATTAATAGTGATATTTGCTACTTTTACGGCTTCTAAGGTAGAGGTAGATGATATATTTTAATTTTTAATTAAATTGATTAGCTAAATGTTTTAATGACAAAGATATATAAATAGGTATAGTGATTACAGAAGGGGAGCTGACGAGGGACTTTAGCATAAGAAGAGAAGGGGCCCCTTATCAGTGGTTTCAACTAGTATGTATAATATATGTTCTAATACCCTTTTTAAATAAAGTGAAGTAAGTTGGCTAATATATTGTAGTGGTTGGATGGTGTATGATGAAAGTGTTAAATCCAGAGAACAACAAAGGACAAGAGCTATGTTGTATGGAAAAGTATCCCAGCATCAGAGAAACATCCCCTTGTTGCTTTAGAGTGAGACCAGGTAGTTGTTGCAGGTAGTTTAGCAGAATGACTCAGTTGGTCCAATTCCTCGGCCAAGGTAGGACATCATCATATAAAGCTTCTGAGAGTGAATCTTCATCATTGTTGAAAGTAATAGTAGTGCAGCCTTAAAATAAAATCAAGTCCCTTCACACTTGAGTTAAGAAGGCCTTTTGCATAATACCCAAAAAAGGAAATACAATACAACAATACAAATCTCATTATCACAACAATTATGATGAGCAACACTTTGAGGGAGATTTTTTAATTGTTCATGAATACTAACAATTACTACCATCATTTAGTATATACCCTTCGTTGTTTTTGTTTTATAATCGGAAGTTCAAACTTTGAATACTTCCAGTATTCTTCTAACATTTTCACAAGAGAGATACTTTTATCTGTGCCTTATTATAGTGTCTAATATACTACTATTTGTTTATTGTGACTAAAAACATTGAGATATGAACTGAAATTTAGAAAAGAAGAATTCTATTTAAATTTTAAAACACTATGAGTCTAATGAGTATTGAGATTTCACAACCATCAGCACAACCACCACCAGTTGGAGAATTTCAAGAGGTAAGAAAATAACAAGAGCAATTTTTATTTCTTTATTTTGTATTTTTATTTTTTAAGGGGGAAATATTTTAGCATGAAAAAAAAATTGTTAAAAACTTCCTTTCGCATATTTTACACGTAGAATGCTTTACGGAATAATTCTTAACGCCAAGTCAAAAGTCACCCACTCATCCATTTAGAAAAGAAGAAGTAGCTCCAAGATATAAATGTGTCAGGCTTGAATTTTTTTGAATAGTTAGCAGGCCACACATTTGTTGTCTCATACTATAATATTATGATGAGTTAAGGATTTTTATTTTTACTGTATTTTTTACGATCAGCGAGGCAACGAGGCTTTTCAGTTTTGTATTGTGACTTTGCTTTTCCTTTGGATTCGCATTCAGTGTGGTCAATCATCGCCTTACAAAACAAGATAAGGGTTTGGATTTTGAATTTGCAAAAAAACCAAATTCCAGACACATAATATATTAGATGGGGATGAGGATGATATTTGTTTTCGGGGTAGGTGGCATCATCAAATACATCCATAACTGATTATTCGATTAACTACCTTGAAATTGCTAAAATCACCGTAAAATGTCTCTTATTTTATAGAAACGTATGCTTTTATTCATCTCTTCCTTAAGGGTAGGGAATGGGAAATGCATCACATCTTCACTTTTACTTTACAAGAATAGAAATTAAGTCATGAAAATGAAAATACTTTCAAAACTATTGTAATAATGCATGTATACATGATTTTCTACTAATTGTGACATTCCTACAACAATGAACAACATGAAGGAAAAACTACAGGGAGAAAAAAAAACCAATAACAATTGCGTGAAAAATACTCATAATAAATGACTTAACAAACTATTAAAGCTATACGTGTGTGGAGAAGTGATCTTGTATTGTTGAGATACCTATGTAGTATTTACAAAGATGGTAAAAATAGCTTAATTTCACTACCACATCATCCCCATAATAACAATAATAGTGTAATAATAATAACTGTCGCGCGGTTTTAACAGAAGTGACGCGATTCTAGGCGCTATGATATGAATACAAATATTGTAATGAATGCGTTTTAATATTTCTTTATAATATGCTTGTGTGTTTATTTGTGGTTTTGTAATATTAGTATTATTAGTATTACTATAGGGGATATAGAGATGAGAACTGATGCTGTGTCTATGAAGCATTGTTGAGAGGTCATGTCAGCTAAAAGTGCTCACGTCCTTTCTTCAGTCTCATCATCATCTCATCTTGAAGATGAAGAAGAGAGAGGATTAATAGGGTCGTTTTGAGAGCAATAAAAATCATCAGAACCAGCAGACTATTCACTCTTAATATTCCTTAGCAACTAAACTATGGCAACAATGAAAATCAAGTTGAGCTTTACTTTGCCTTGTTGTGTCTACATGCGTGGCGTGTATATTTCTTATGGAATTTTTTGAAATCCGAATTCCTGCCGAGTTATTACAGACACATGTCACATTATCACGATATGACACAAGCACAAAGACAGGTGCATGATGATATTCTACTGACTTTCAAACTGTTATTACTTACACATTTGGGATATGAGAGGCATCCCATGCTATATTATGTATAAAGGGAGAGCTCTATCATTAAATCATATTTCCAACTAAATCCAATCCTCTATAGTTGTACTCCTGTCATTTAATAGTTTAATTTCCAACGGTAGAAGAAAACCCTTCTGTTCAAGAATTCTTAGATATCTTCCTTTTTCTTGTGAAAGGGTATTTTTAAGGGAGTCTTTATGTACTCTAGTAGTAATAAGGGAATATTATTTAAGGTCATCATGGGTAAAAAACCACAATCAAAATGTCCAATAATAATTGAAGGAGTTCAATGAAAGTAAAATCCCTTTCATGTCAGGCAAAAGCGGCAACTTCTTAACAATAAGAATATTTTTATTCTTCAAATGAAAGGGAAAATAGTGAAATATCATATCACCACCTTTTTCTATCATATCATCACATATTGTAGTACTAGAGCATAATAATAAGCACTCTACTACTCTTCTGTAGACAATTTCTCAGGTATTTTTTAAGATCAAGTAAGTATAGGAATATATAGCATTGTATAATAATGAAGGGTTGACATGCAACTAAATCCACTCAAAGCTTTAATTGTTAAAGAAAAAAAAGAGTCTTTATTTTCGGGACTTTATGACCACTAATAAATGTCATAGGAGTAGAAGCACGTAACATTCTGCTATATATACTATATTATATAAGAATTAAAATTAAAACATCAGCTCAGCAGCAGCAGGAGCATTAAACATGAAAATAGAGTCATCTTGAGAAATTATAATTTGCAATCTTTTGCTTCGTGTAATATGATATGATATTTTTGACACTTATATCTTCCAGCCATAGCAGGGTTAGGATTAAATTTAAAACAATAACTAATATTTTATACCCTTAAGACTGTTTAAATTTTTTTGACGACCACCGACGAGTATTTGTGCTTTGGATAGATTATTGAAGCGTAAATTCGTACTTTTTACACTACATTAGTACATATGGCGATTTCTAAACTTGTTGAAAAGTGAATCATTACTATAAAGACTATATGCTTAAAAATCCTCATAAATAATAGTAAAATGCTTTAAATGCAAATGAAAGTGTAGCAAATAGAAGAATTTTTGAATGTGTATTAAGTAATGAATAAAAAAAATTTTTTAAATTCAGGGGCAAGAAACATGGGGACGTAATGAATTTTTCTATCCATATTTCATATTTCATGTTAACTAGCTTTTTAGCTTATATTATTATGATGGTTTAGTTTAGATTCATGAGTCCAGTTGAAGTTCAGTTATGTTGTATTTATAATTTTGGTTTAAAAAGAATTCCAAGAGAGGAATGCAGGGAGCGTATGAAGAAAAGAAGGAAAGAACAAGTAGTTTCCCACAGCAGAGTAGCTTATTTGGAACATTATTTTACATTTATTTATGAATTATGACTTGATGGACTGGAATTGAGAGAAAAGTCTCGAAACAATAAAAATACTCACTACTACTCTCATATTAATTTACTATTAGTAGTAGTGGTAGTATAATCAACCAAAACTAAGGTGCAATAATACTCAAACAAAAGAAGGTCTAAACAAAATCATCATCTCATATATAATCTAATAGGTATATATAGAAAAGGACAGTAGTGGTATAATAAAACATATAGGAATGAAGAAAACAACAATGCACCACCAATAATAATATCTAATTGTTAGATATATATATATATGGATTTTAAAAAGCACCCTCATCATCTCATCGTTGAGTTGAGATGTGGTCGGGTTGCGTTCAATAATTAGGTACTAGTAGTAGTAGTAGTAGAAGTAGAGATGCGATGATGGTGTTAAAGTAAACCGGATTCCCATCTTATAATAATAGTAACTTTACACATGTCTTATAATTGTTAAATAAATTCCTCCATTATTATTGGAATACATCATGATATCAGCACATTCTCACAGAGTTTCTCACATTTCTCACAGTAGTAGTAGTAGTATTCCTAGATAAAGTAGTAGTACACAGTACACACCGAACCGAATTGTTTTCTTGACCTCACCATCTCATCGCATCAGTCCGACCGTTGGTTTGTTTCGTGTTGAGGTCGTGAAGAGATTTTCCATGAGAAATATTTCTCAGCTGAAGAAGAATATTATACAGATAGTAATAAGGGCCTCTGGGCATTGAATTAATGCTAAACTATAGTAAGTCCCGATGATAATAATGATGCGATGCTCAAGTTCTTCTTCTGCAGGTTTATACTTACCCTTTCCATGATTTGCCCTATTGACCTCAACCAACCGTTCAACTCTTGTCTCTCAGTCTTGTTTTCATGGAATTTTCCTCTGGGAACCAAAACTAAAAGCAAAAAATGTTTAAGCTACATATTGCTTTAAAGCAGACAATCTGACTCACACCATATACCATCACATTGGATTTAGATCTATCAAATTATATTTTTTAGAAAAAGTAACCCGGATCTTAAGGAAAAAATCATGATCGTAAATCATTCAATACTTTTCATATTTAAAGAATCTTTTCATTTATGCTGAAATCTCAATCTTATTGGAAGCAGCAGAGTACATGGCTATTTTACTAGGCTTACGTAATGATTATTTATAATAATGGTGGGTTTAATTTTAATTACTATGCGCATGGATTCCCTTCTTTAGCTTTGTTGCCTTGACAGTGGCTTTGTATTGTAATCATTCCTTCCTTGCATTTCTTATCTTATGGATTTCCAATTGGTCACACAGGAATGACCACCTCTGAGTACGTCCTCGTCTTCATCGCACATAGCATCTTATCGTAAAATCATTTCTATTCACTTTTCTAAACTCTCCTGCATTTCAATTGTCATGGAATGTTTTAATGGATCTAATTTAAAATAACTATTTAATTAAACCTCTTTGTCATTGATTTGAAATTCCATGGATTCTTTGCTGTGGTATATGTATATGTATAATGGTATTAGCAATCAATTTATAGCTATTAATAGTAATTTGCAATAAGGTGAGCGAGTAGTAGTATTTTCAAAGAAAACCGTTAAGAATGGGAAATAGTGCGTAATGGGCGTGTAAATGTAAACAATGGAGACAATAATAAGCTCTAAATAAGGATGAATAGTTAGGAAGATTGCAAATGCAGGTCTAAATGCACATCTACACCAAAACGAAACATAAAGGTTATATAGGTATGAATGAAGTATATGATTAATAGAAGAAAAAGACGGAAAGCAAAACAAATGCCACAAGAGCAGACCACAAACCGTTAATTTCATTTGAGGTAAATGTTATTCTTAGAGATAGAAGAGAACCGCACCCACTTTACCAAGTGTCGTCTTCGTCACCTACGCCCTTTTATGATGTAATGATTATCTAGCAATGTACAGCATCTGATTATGGTCTTTTGGCACTTAAGTAGTTCACTTAAACAAAACACTGCATGGGAAAAATTCTGTTATTTTCTTCTATTCAAAAGAAAGGCCTCCAGCTAACAAATAGTGCTAATTTTTTCAACTCTAATAATACCCTTGTTTGAAAATAAGTTTTCTCTTGGTTCTTCTGGCATTATATTTTAATGGATTCTCGTCATGGTGGTATTTATTAAAGAATTGCTAGTATATGCGTTAATATGTTTAAAAATGTTAATCCCATCAGAAAACAAAATGAGGCTTCTTTATAATTTCATTGTGTTTGCACTTGTTTATCTTTTGTAGATACAGAAAATTTAATAGTAAAAATCTCATATCATGAAATTATTATTAGGAAAACGCTTAGATGAACAAACAGATTAAATCTACACTAATCCTCTTGCTGATGCTTTGTAATTGCTTTGCAGTAGAATACCTAATATGATATTATACTTTGGTTTTTGCTTTGCTAATCCCATGTTGGTCCTTACTTGAAACGTTCTTCTTCTTGTTTAAAAAAATCAGGCAGATTTCTTTTTAGATGACATGGATGATAAGAGTCTTATTATTATCATGAGGAGAGGATGTGTTCTATTAGGATTTAGTTAAACTCCGGATGCATTTTCTGTTCGAGAATTTCCTCTCTTCTTAAACTTTGGTTGGATGATGATGCTATGAAAATGAAGCTCTTTTAAGTGTTTCCATCATTCTCTCTGTGTAAAGATGAATTATCTTGACCCTGACTTTAGTAGTTAGGAGTAATGTAAAGGAGCTTGAACTATAATACTGCATAGAAGTAAATGAAGAATCCGGTCATCCGGAAAGATGATAAGAAGATAATAGTTCTTAAGTTTAGTAGAAATCCCATCTCTCTAATACATTATTGCAATACGGGCTCACAGTTAATCTACGCTAATCGTAGTGTGTGACACAAGTTATTAGTTCCTTGTAAACACTTCGTTTGCCGTTTTGTGAAAATCTTTAGGATTAACGAATTGCGTAGAGGTGACACCTTTAAAACATCATCATTCCTCCATGTACATGCGACATGATCATAAACACATTTTACAAAAGAGTACAGTTATTAGATGTGTGCTTTGTTTTTTTACTTTACCCCTACTTTATTAAAGGTAAAGGGAAGAGAAGGAAGTCGTGAGACAAATCATGTTCTAAAAATAGCCTAGAACAGAAAATAGCTTCGTTTCATTTCATGTGTAATAAAGGTTTATTTCCGTTCTATATGTACTTTGGTGTACCTATGTAAGTTAATTACTCATTCAGGAGAGAAGGGTGGCTATATATAGATATAAATAGGATAATTACAATTACTAGAAACAAGAGTGGAGAATTTAATAAGGAGGTATTTGATGGACATTGATTTCATTTGTTTATGGTACTTGTTAACATCAATCACTCCTCATCATATCATCATCATGGAAATGGATAATCGTGAAAGTAGTTAAAAAAGTAGATTCCCATGCAAACGGGAGCTAAAATAATAACAATGACTGGAGAGTAAATTAAAAAGTCTCCTTTAATTAAATACAGTGACTGACAGAATCATGACATCCTCTAACTTACACCACTACTGCTCTCCTGTAATTTCCTCAGCGCGTGTCCATCCCCCATCCAATATACATATAACTATAAGGTTTTAACAGAATCAAAAAACATACATATACTCAGTAGTAGATTAGATGAAAAAATGTTTAAACAAACATGTATAAAAACTGAACTGAGGAAAATAAGGGTGCAACAGGTGTTATCCGTTCATTTTTTGTCCAAATCTATGTGAATGTTGAGCAATTTGAAATGATTTACTAATTAAATTAAAATGATTGGAATTTAAATTTTAGATGTGGCAGGATATTGAGAGAATGATAATGGCGACGTCTGTATCCCAAGATGATGATGATATCGTTGGTCTTGCTGGCGTTGGACTTGGAGTCATGTCCGTGAAAGTTGAATCTTCCAGTGCTGATGAGTATTCTTCTTCAATGAGTTCCGGTGAAGATGAAATGTCTCCCCAACATCATCATCCCCATAATCATCATTATAGAGTTCAACTATTGAGCAATAAAATTTGTGATAAAATGTCTGCTACTCCAAAGGTAAGAAACTTGGCCCACTTTTTAACAAAACAATTATTGATTGTCGAGACTCTCAAAGTTTTGATTAGTTTCAGTCTAATTGCAGTTGTATTAAAAAATGCATCCAACCCTATGAATGAGATTAAAAGCGAAAGTTGTGTAATAGTATTAAAAGAATCCCATTTAAGCTGCTAATGTGACAGGCATTTACTTATTGAAGAGTTTTATTGTAATTGTTGTCTACAATTACAACACAATATACAATCTGTGTTTGAGATTTGATTTGATTGACTGAATGATTTTATGGTTTACTAGTTTATAGTGGCTCTACTTATCTCGAGTCTTAAGCTCAGGTTTAGAGTCGCCAGTTTCGACATCTTTTGAAATGAAAGAATGAACTTTTTAGATTATAATAAAATCAAAATGTATGCATGTAATTTAGTAATTGCTTTGAAGAAGTAGGGGGAATATATAGAATACAATGGAAATAAATATTATCATTTTATTAACATATAATGGAAAAATGAATGTTTTATCTAATACAGGATTCATATCTTCTGGTGGAATCTCAACTACTCAGCCTGGGACAAATGGGGGTAGATGATTCACAGGGTATATTATTTGGAAATAACATGAGTCCAGGAGGGAGCAGCATTAGTAGCAATAGTAGTAGTAGCAGCAGTAGTAATATTAATAGTGACCACAATTCTCGTCCAAGTCATCATCATCATGAGCTCGGAGGGTCAGCGTCAGTAGAGGATCAACAGGTTCCCAGCAGTAGTCCCTATAATAATCTATCCCCTGATCCAATCAACCCCCTCATTTCATCTAATCAACAACAAAGCCAAAATAACATTCCGTTACAACAACAAGAGACAAATTTCAGTTATTCCACAAACACTAACCTCTATTTTGATCATCAAATGAAAATCAAATCGGAAATGAAATCTTTTGGGGGAAGCTATTGTCATTCACTTAGCCCATGCAGTAGTAGCAGTGCTGGTGGAAGCTCTCCCCTTGATTCTTCTAATATGAATGAGGAAATTGGGGTTGGTGGTGGTGGTGCTGTTGTTGACGATGTTGATTTTATGAGCTCCGGATCCGGAAGTTGTTTCCTTCTCGCTAATCATCATCATCATCCTCACCATAGTAGAGAGGATGGAACAACAACATCGTCCTCGTCACCTCCTCCATTACTACTATCATCAGCAGGGTATGGAAACACAGGAGGCGGAAATGAATTCCAAGTCTTTCAACATGAAGAGAATAAAGTTCCACAGCACTATGGGGGACATATTTCACCCCCTTCAACACCCGAAAACCTAAGGTCGCAACTATCATCCTCCAGCAGCACAAATAGCTCTCCCATTTATCTTTATCAGAACTCATACAGTAATTTCTTTCAAGCTCAAATCATGAGCCAACAAAATCATAGCTCTTATCATCATCCCCCTGGAGCAAGTTCTTATCAACAATTCCACGGATATTTGCCCCATCATCATCAATACAGTACTAAGGTATTGACGCCACCATCCTCACCACATTTACTCAATCCATCAATGCAACAAAATTTCCCAACAATCAACACCACCACTGGTCCACACAGCCCCCAACAACAACAACAACAACAACAACCTGCTCGTTTCCCAGTGAATTCCTCAGGACTCAGGACGTCTCAGACACTTGTTGTTGGTCAAAGTTCAGCTGGTCGAAGCATCAATTTCCCTTCAGCAGCTGGCGGAGAACATTTATTTCTACCTTCATCATCTTCAGGTTCTTCAAGTGCTTCTGCTTCTACTACTGGTGGGGGCTCCTCTATGATGATGATGACAACAATAGGGAAAGGTGCGCTGACAAGTTTAGGCGGAGGGAATAATTCTCCAGCTCCTCCAGTAACACCCGCCCCAAAACAAAGGAGACGTCGTAATTGGACACGGCGAAAGGTTATCGTTCACACATGCTCACAACCCGGTTGCTCAAAGACATATACGAAATCATCACATCTTAAAGCTCATCTGAGGACACACACTGGAGAAAAACCTTATCAATGCACTTGGAAAGGTTTGTTACCCTTTTTAAGAACCCTTTTTAACTTTATCTCTTGCCATCTTCTATCGGATGATCGGAGGAAATTAAATTAAAGGGATTCAGTTCCATTATGATGATGATCATAATAAGATGGAAAACTGTACAAGTGGTTCATCTTATATAACAACCTTTTTCTCATTTTTCTATTCTGTCTCCCTTTAAGACTGCGAAGGCTTGAGGTCAAAATGTCAGAAAGAAACCAGAAGTCTAATAATAAATTCCTTTTTTCTTGTAATAGGTTGTGGCTGGAGATTTGCCAGATCGGATGAGTTGACGAGACATTACCGCAAACATACAGGTAATAATAATAATATGCTACCACAACCACTTACTACTGAAAAAATAATTTACTAAAAAATAACTCTTAAAGAAAGAAAGGAAAAAGTACCCCTGCTGAGTCTTTTCTTCAGAAGAATTAAAAGAGAATTCAGATTCAGTTTCCCTATCTCTTGTGTGTGCATTGTTAAAGACTTTTTTCTTTCGTCTTTTTTTCTTTATAATAATAATAATATTTCAAAAAAAAGAAGTAGTCAAGTCAAGTATAGTAAGTTACATGTTAAAAAAACGACAGTAAAAAATAAGAGAATCTTTTCTTGTTTTTACTAATTACTATATATTTTGTTTTTCTGCGTGTGTTTGTAGGTGACCGTCCATTCCAATGCAAAATGTGTGAGAGAGCATTCAGCCGTTCTGATCATTTATCACTCCATATGAAAAGACATTTAAGTCTGTAGGAAACCCCCCAGGGTTAAAGGGACCCATCCAGTCCACCGTTTTCTTCTGCAGCAGTGTCCACCACCGGTTAAAATTATTTGAAAATTAGCCTTTATAATATATTGTAGTATTGTATTATTGAAATAGCATCTCATGTAGCATCCTCCTCATAAAGAGCCAGCAGCATAGAAAAGTGGGAATGATCTTTTTGTGGTTTCTTAGACTTCATAAAAATGACACGCTTAATCGTTTTAAAAGGGCTATCTTTCTTGGCTTTTGTACTCTGGCATTTACTATTGTCAACAGTTCACATACCAAAAGCAAAACCAAAATGAAGATTTATATTCACTTAACTTATTACAATGCTACCAGCTATAATCTCCAGCAGGATTCAATTTCATGGAATTTTACTTCACATTAGACAATTATTATTCTTTATATTTTTGGGACAAAAGTCTTTCTTTCTCTAGTTTTTACTTTTGCGAGTGCGGCATATTGTCAAAAGTGATGGCACAGCAAGAACTCGTGTTGTGACAATATGCGACGAAAACGTAATTTTTCAATTGCTTTATGACTCCTTCATCTTTTCCCCCCGTTTGTATATATGCTATGTCATGAGAGGAATTCACATTTCATTTCTTCTTGCATTGTTATTCCTTATGTAATTTTGGTTGCAGCACAAACCAAAGTTTCATGTAAATTATCCAGTCAATTAATTTTTTTTCACCCAAAACCAAAAAGTGCAGGGAAACTGAAACATCCGGTAAAGATTTTATATTATTACATCCGTCTAAAATTAAAAAGACCCAAGCTTTTATCTCTTTTTTTCTTCTCTAGATCAATAATACAAAGTTAAACTTCTGCTCTATTAAAAAAAGCAACAACCTGTCTGAAATTCCGTAATGAAAATGGGAAGTTCAGTTGAACAGAAAACAAAGGCAGGTGAATGAGGGTGGAACACAAATACGATAAAAACGTCTTCTTTCCCTGTAAAAAAACTTTTCGACGTTATAGTTATTTTACGACGGCGACAAGTACAAAAATCTCGTTTGTCAAAATGTGCTACTTTGTCAAAAGTCAAAATGTTGCAAACAAAATAATTTTCTTAGCCTTTGTAATGACTTTTGTCTCTTTTTTAGTTAAGAAACCGGAGTATGGAAATTTTATTACAAAGTTCTTTGGTTTTAGTATTTTTCTTAAAAAGCAATTAAAAGTCTCAATCTCAGTCAACTCAGTCTTATGCATAAATATAGTCGTATAAAATAGAGGGTTGTATTTTTTTCTCTTCATGTTTGATAAAATCATTTCCCTTCTCATGACATGACTGTTGCTCTTGGATCTCATTGATTCACCCACTTGATCCCTAATTGGGATAACGAATCACAATTCACAGCGATTGGGATTTTGGCAACTTTGACATTTCTCTTGTGCAAATCGAATTATTGTAGAACAAATCACAGAGATACAAGTGCATAGAGCCTCACCTTAAAAAACATGACGTTTCTTAGATTTACGTACTACATATACATATGTATATTGCTTAGCTGAGCCTCATTTACGTTTTACATTCTCATCTGATGCAGTTTTTTATCCTCATGTTGTGGACTGGAGAACATAATAACATTATTACAATAATATTGTAATTGTAAGCTTGTTTCTTGTTCAGAAGCTGGTTTTGATATAGTGCCAATAATAGTTTGTATGCTATATATATAAAGATTTCAATGCAACGCTTTTATTTTACTTCTCATCTTATATTACCTTATTAATTATAGTCAATTAGTTGGATAGCATATAAGATTTGGAGCGAAATTCCCAAAACTCTATATATAACATGTATGTAACATGAAGTAGTTAGATAGAAAAATGGAGTCTTAAATGTTTTTTAGTTTTACTATGTGCCTACTACAGCTTTAATGTATTTTGTATGTATTTTATTGCGTATTAAAGGAAAAGGAATTGCCGAACAATCAATATCAACGTTATATGTATTCAATAGTTAAGTTTTTACTTTAATTATTTAAAGGTTTAAATATTTAATTTTGGATATTTGGCCAGTTAGTGTTTAAATGTGTTAATATTATATATACATCATAAGATTTATATAGTTTAACTGAATTGCAAAAATTACAATCATTGTGTAAAATATAATTTTTTTGGATAATTTATAGTTTTCTTAATTATACATCTCAGTTATAAATTGCGTATTTCTTTATCCTTAATTATGTTTTCTTTTATTGAACAGTTGTATATTATGCAGCCTCCTATAAAATATAATGAACCCATGACAGTATTTTTGTGTTTATTTATGTGCATAACATTATTATAATTATTATAAATAAAATTTAGTTTATTTTTGCTTTTATATATGTTACGTCGTATATATGTATATGTGTAAAATAATAAAATATTTCCATGCAATTTATGAGATTTCTCTGCGGAATGTTTATTTACTCAATTTAAAAACGTATATGACATGATATTTCAGGAAGTGTCAAAAATGGAGCTAAAAAACAATTCTTCCTTACAATAAAAATCAATCAATCAATTATTACAGCAATTATCTCTGAAATCAAAAGGAAGCCACTGCGTTTAATTGTAATTGTGTGGTGAACAGAGATAAATCATTAAGCATCAATTGAATTGTTGACTGTTGTTGTTGTTGTAATCAGAACAAGAGGAGTAGTAGTAGCTGCTGCGTGGTCGTCAACTTTAACATTTATAAATTATAGGAAAGATTGACACGATGACATGGACAATATTAGTATTGATGACATTGATGTGTTACTGTTGCAAGGTGACCACTAGAACCAACCAATCATTTTTCTACTTTGATTAAGTGCCCACGTATTAAGGAAACTAAAAATGTTCTCACTTTGATTTGATTTTTCATTATCGATCAATTACGACGCGAGAATCAAGTCCGACCACACGCCTGATTTTAATTCTCATTCTCTATGACGAAATCAAGGTTGTCCTTTTAATGGAAGAAAAAATATTTTCTAAATTTAATAAACCCCTATGAAAAATGCAATTATCAGAAATCATCTTCCGCATTTCAGTTTTTAGACTTCACAGTTAAAGTTAAGGCTAATTCTTTCAATTAAAATAGTTAATTTATATTATAGTATTAGTTGTGTTTGATTTTGTGGGCGGAATAGGAGAAATGAAGAGATGAAATGATGATCTTAAGAAGGAATGAAATGAAAGCACGACGATTGTTTCGTATATGAGAGAAGGAGATGACTATAATTGGTGTGAAGGTTGGCTTATCATCATTTGAATTTTGCCATTTGAGTTTATAGTTGATAGTCTTATTCTCTATAGTCTTCTACTGACTTATTGTGATCGTGCTCCGTGTGGGACAACAATTACATAAATTCGTGTTTATTTATTAAATGATTGATCGTATCACATTCTGTCATGAATTAACAGATCTCTGCCTCTAAAATCAAAATATTCCTCCCCTTTCCATTTCGTAAGCGTATTCATTAAAACACAATATAATAGATAATAGTGGTATAGTAAACCCTCATCGTCATATTTAATGTCATCCCCTTCGTCGTCTTCGTTGGCGCATCATCTTTCTTTTGGACTTTTTCAAATATGATAATTCCCATGAATGATTGATTGATTATTGGGCAGTAAAGTGAATGAGGATCACCGCCTGCCATAAATGTCTATGGATTTAGTTAATAAAATATAGTAGTATTAATTTAATAGGAGTAGCGTTTAAGAAATTATTTTAAAACTTTTTAATGATTTTGATTCAACGACAAAATAATTTTTTGTTTAATTTTGTTGGCAAATAATGAGATAAATGTAGTTTGCATGTACTTTATACTACACTACTATGTAGAGAAGTTTTATTTTATGTAAATTATTTCCAGTTTGAGTGTTAATGCTTGCATCGTCTTCGTTTTTGAGAACAACTCCTTATATTAATGTAAATTAAGACACACAGCATGCTCAAGCACAAGAAGAAGTTTGTAGTCTGCTGAAATATAATAATGCAATTCTTTAAAGATTTAGAGTGAATTATAAATGCTGTTTTTGATATCTCGTATTATCATATAGAGTTGAAGTAGATGTCAGTGAAAGAAAAGAAGCGCAGTAATAAGGAGCATCATCATATAATATGCAGAAGAGGTAATAATAAATATTTACCCAAATAAAAGTCAATAATAATGTGTCCGTCGTATAAAAGGATAAAAGATGGCAATTAATGCCACCCTCTTTATCCCCCTTGTGTACAATTAGCGGCCACTAATTTGCAATCTGTTTTGAGTTTTATTAGGTTCATAAATGGTGGTGCTATTTTATGATTAGTGTTAAATTCTTATGCATGTGCATATAATTATTACACCAAAACGACTACCACCGCTATTAAGAAGGCCTATAATAAAATAAATTGTATTTTTAAGGTAAAATTATTTTATAAAAAGTCTTATGATAAAAATTCCACTATGCAACTATGTATATTGTATTATAGCAGAGCAGTACAGGTTGAAAAGAGTTTTGTAATTTTAAATTAAATTACAGTATTATTTTTTTTGAGAATCTCATCTGCTCGTCCTCTTGTTTCTTGACTCAATAAAAGCAATCTGAGATCAGTATGTCTACATTCTATAGGTCGGTATATTACTAGATATGTATATGTGGAACATTTAATTGCTCCCTCATCCATTTAAAGTGACAAGAGAAGAACGAAAAAGGAGACCAAAAAATACGTACTACATTGTTTCTCAGAAACAATTAAAGGCACACAGACACTTGTGATAAGAACTCGTGTGGTTTGTCGTCCTCGTCACCAAAAGAACAAAAATCATTCCACAAGGAGAACACAACACAAGGGTTATTTATGCGTGTGATTGTTAATTTCAAATTCCAACACTCCAATTGAATCCAATCTACGACAGAGTATATTTATAGAGGAGGAGAACACGATAACTATAAATTAACTTATAAAGACAAAAACAATCAACCAATCAACCCATGCATCTGCAATAAAATACCCCCATATCAATCTCATGCTAAAATAATTATTTTGACATGAGAACAGAATACCCGGATTTTCTTTTAATTTATAATTTATTCCTTTTAAATTCTCTCACGGGAGAATGAATTTTAGGATCATTATCTTTCTATAAAAGATGTATCATTGTTGTAATGGGATTCCAATATCAAGAGGCAGCAGATGAACAAAAGACTTCTCGTGCAATGCTTATGAATCTAATAGAAAATTATATTTATTCATTAATTATTAAGATTCATTAATTTCTTTGAAAACCGCAGCAGCATCAAATCAGAATCATTATTATTACTTTACTGCAGCAGCAAAAGGATGATTTTTTTTCCTTTCCCCTTCTTTCTTCTTTATTTAGATTTTCATTCATAATTTCTTTTGCATAATAAATCAGTAATAGTAGTAAGTATTTGTCAGGTAAATTTATTCTTTGACTCTATGTAATTCAATACATGTATAATGATAATGGTGGATTGATGTCATTCATGATATAACTATAGGTATATAATATATATTAGTAGTATGTAATACACTTGACTCATTTTCTGTCAAACTAAATGATCTTTAAAATTATACCCTGTGTGTTCATTTTCATTCACATTTTGGATCTTCCGTTTGAAATCCAAGTAGATGAATGAAAATCCTCTCGCTCTCTCTCTCTCTATCTATGTATATATTGTCATTTAATCGTTGTGGCCTCTTCTGAACCTGCAGAGGATATATAATGTTACACTCCCTTGACTTTTGCTGGAGGACACTTTTGGTTGTATTCATTAATACTACTCCTGTTCCCTGTGATAAATGACTTGTGCAATCAATGAGATTCCGCATCAGCTCATTCTTGACTCATTCTCTACTCTAGAATATTATTATTATCGGGATCAAAATACATGCACTTGAATTGTTTCCTTATTTTACATTGCTAAAAGAGCTTTGCCCTTAGAAGAGATAAAGTAATTTCAAGAGCAACGAAGAATCCATAAAATATCCAAGAGTCATAAATAATGAGAAAAGAATAGGAGCAAGTGACAGGCCCTTTAACACAGCTCAAAATATTTAAATTGATTATAACACAATAAGAATTCACCAGCAGCAGCAGCAACAAATTCATTCATAGGTCTACTATATGGCATAGCATATGGCTATGGAACATGGAAGTATATCGCTATATGTTAATTGTTCTTAATAGCATTTAAGCAAATTAGATGAATATTTATACATGGGGTTAAGAAAAAGGGTTTTTTTCATTTCTGAAGGGTGTTTTCACTTTCCCCACAGCAACTACTAAAAGGGCTTTGTGTTATGTTTAGCTCCTGCTATGCTACTCATAATTTCCTCTGCTGTGGATGAAAATTGACCACCTCTGGAGTTGAAATTTACAATTGCTTAAATCCAATTAACACCTTCTTCTTCTTCTCTATCAGCTGAGGGAAACTGAGACGAATTTATTCATAAAGGTTATTACAAACATTAATTATAATATTACTTCATCTATTCATCTAGTGTTAATTTTAAAGTGTGGGAAAAATACTTTCACTTTCATTTTCCTCGATGAAAGATATAAGAATAAAATATTTGCCTTTTAAACTAAAATTCGTTTGGGGAAAATTAGAAATTTTACATTTCGAAATTTCCATATCGGTCCGAATCATAATTGGCCTTTGATACACTTTGATACTTTGATTAGAAAAGTGTGCTGAAGCCTGTAGCTGAGCTGACACGAGCCTTTTGATTCTTTAAAACGATCTATTTATTATTAAGAAGAATAAGAAGTGTGATGAATGAATCAAAAGGGTATTATTTTATTTCCATTGAGAGCAGGCAGAGCAGGAGGGCTGCTTTTTTCATTCTCTCCGTAGATTTTAATAGGTTGAGATTTTAACTTTTAACGGGACACTAACCTAGCAACACAGACACATCATCATAATGAGATAATTATCTTAATAACTTCAATAAGAAGTGCAAAAGGTTTATCATGAAAATTTTAATTTTAAACGTCAAGATCAAGAATTCTTCTGACTCAGAGGGAGATAGTAAATATATGGAGCATTATTTGCCCCCAAGAGCTATGAAGGTTAATTTGGTTACGAGATGGGTCATCATGATTTTCATCTATAAATATTTCCCCCCTCCATTTTCATTGTGATGATGATGATGAGGGTTTGATTAGACATGACAAATGTGTAGCAACCAACTGCTGGAGTTATAGCTTCTCATTCATCACACTACAACTATATACTTTATAATAATAATACTATATAGTTATTTATAAAACGTTTTAAAAGTTTACATGCATGGATTTTGATTTTTCGATTGTAAACTTCAAGAGAGATTCTCATCTCAAAGATGTGAGCTGATCCCATCTGATTATTACATTATAAATCTCGACAATTTACATGTTATTTGATTTGTTCATTGTCTTAAAGAGATGTTTTTGGGTTGATCCTTTATTTACTTTGTTGACCTTGCTGACCTCATCTAGAGAAATTAAATGTTAACGCCCCTCCTAACATAGGACAAGGACAGGTCACTCCAGGAACCCCCATCTCTTATCATCATTCTAATGGTAATAATAATAATGATAATCACAAAAGTCAAAACATGTCTGATGTTATGAATTAGATCAAAGTCACAATCATAATCTAATATTGTACCAACAGATCTTGTCGTTATCCCGTAGCGTACAACCAAATGCTCTCGTTCTTTTGTACATGGAAAAATATTTAAAAAGTCATTCTCAGAAACCAAGCACTGAGCACATGCCATCATCATCCTTATCATCAACATCCCTAATAAAATAATGGATTAGTGGTTGCAACATGAATAAACAAAAAATACGGGCATTTATGTTAATTTCCATTTGAAAAAGTTCAATACACATAAAGATTCTCATTGTGTATAGAATCCGAGTCATTTATGTCTGTCATGAGATTGTAATGGGTTTCGTCAGTTTTCTAATGGGACTGTGTGATAATTTGTAAAACTACGATTCAATTATCATTGACCTGGCAGGGGAGGGAGTTGAGAAAATCCCCGTTGATTTCAAACACTCTAAATAATCAAATGAAAAGAATTTCCCTACAACTATTACATATCTCTCGGATATTATACCTGCTGGTGTGTTATCTGCCATTTAAAAATTTAAGCACCCATAAGACCCATATAGATACTAGATAGCCCAGGTTTGTTAAAGCAGAAGCAGCCATAGAACCAGCAGCAGTAGAAGAAAATTAACTTTTAAATAAAATCCAATGAGCAATTTAACTCACAATCAGAATCATTGCTGGTGCATTGTGGTGCCAAAGTATTATTACAAGCCCCATGGCTTTAATACTATATATATCTACTTCATAATTATTTCATCTCATATATGCAATAGAATGAAATAATATATTGCAAAGTGTATAAGTAAGTATACGTTAAGGTTTTATGTCCATGTCAACGATAGCTAACAAAGTCATGATGAGATTGCTACGTTGTGTTGTGCTCTATTGCATCGTAAAATAAAGCTGAATGGTCATTAAGGCTCCAATACGCCGCCATTAGAATCCCCTCTCGAAATTGTCCAGCTTAAACATAATAAGAGACTGCTGTTTCCAATTCTAAAATATGTTGCTTCATGAATTTATACACTTGTACTTGTATATTGCCATGACAACAAATGAAGATCTTCGGAGCCCTGTTCTTATCTTGAGTTGAAGACCTTGGCTTTCTTATGTTTTACTTTGGTTTAAATTCTCATTATCCCTTTCTTTCATTGTGCCATAAAGTTCCTCCGACAGACATCAAAACTTCTGATCAAAAAAGTTCAATGGAACAACAAGTGCAGGGAATTTATTATACGTGTTTTTCTTTAAAAGCAAGCAGAAGCAGAGAGGATATATGATACGCCATTCATAACACAAAGCAGAGAACAAATAGACGAAACATTTATTACTACTTCTTATGAACCTGCTTTTTCATCTTATTAAATGCGAATTATCCAGTTACTGCACATGTTACCATTTATTTCTTCTTCTTGTTCCTGTCATTGTACAAATGCTTAGAGAAATTTCTGAACAACATTCTGCAACTTGCTCTATCCCTTTGAAATGAAATTAGTATAATAAATAGCACCGTTTAGATGGAAAAAGAATGTATCACACATTTTTATTTATATCAGCTAAAAAGAACTAGCTTTAAGAACTATAGCTACATAGTGAAGATTGTAGTGTCTTGGTCGTCGTCGTGTTCTCAATATTGTAGAGATGCAGATAGTGTTGTTAAGTTAGTGACATGTTGCATGGAAAGAGAGTGATATAATAATGATGGTGGCAATGATAAGGGTTTAGAATTGATACGGATTGTATTAATATTTAAATTCCAGCACTTTTCATTGTACTTTACTACTTTCATCTTCTTTTTTGTTCATGATGCGATAAAGTTAAGTAAGTCACGTACAAGCTGATATTTTTTACCTTTAAAGGACTAATAAGGAACCCGCAGCCAACTCACCGCAAGTCGGTCGGTGACTTATTAAGGTTTTTCTTCTTTTTTTATTTTGTTTCACTTTGAGGGAACTTTTAATAGGGTTTCAAAAATTACAACTACATTGTATCTTAGCTAAAAGCTTTTGATGAAGAAATGTATTATGTTGCTTTTGTAAGATTCTGGTGGAAATTGAATTACGCAACTGTCACTCTACTACCATCAGAGAACTACCAGATATCAGATCAGTTAATTGTGTATAGTACATTGTATTTACCCTCAAGATAAGTACTTGTCATGTTATAATACGATGATGATTACTTCTGTCCCCTCTTTCTTAGGGTTATCTGTTATCTCCTTAAGAGGTTAATTTTCTTAGTTTTTTTCAAGTGAACTTATAATGTCACATCAGATGAATAAGAGGAGGAAAGAAAATTTAAAATCTTAATTAACAATTCTAATTATAACAGTATTATACACCGGGGTATATTTAAGATATGAGAGGTTCAGTCAATACAATAGTATTAGAAGAAGATTCATGTATAAATCATGTACTAGTAAAAATCAAGTCAAATTAGAATTCTCATTCTTTTTCTCTGTGTCTAAGGGACCGCCAAGACAAAGCCAAAAGCCAAGAATAATTAGTGCATTTTAGCAAGAAATTAAAGGAGTCCCTCGTTCTCATTTAAAACTATGAAGAAGACTTTTACAATTTATTGCATATGATTTACATTTTAAAATTAACCACTACCTTTAAAAATTAATCCCTTATGATAAGAGGCCGAAGATTATTTCCATATTAATACACACTTTAGTTATTAGACTGCCTACTTTATTTTATTAAATAAGGCAAGACACGCTACTTCCTCTACTATGACTACTACTATAGTACTACTGAACTCATCTTCTGATATTATACACCATTATGTTACTGGTAGTTAAGGAGGTAAAAAAGTAAACTCTTACTAAACTGCATCATTACTGAAGAAGCCTGTCAAACAAATTTAAAAAGGTAACCACTCTTTGGCTACAGACTCTTTGCTGCCGCATGCGTTTCAAATCTTTCTAAATAATCCTCTTCTGATAATGATAATAATCATAATACTTCAATGGATCCGACCACCAAATAACCGACAAGACAACCGACTCAATATTACTTTTGATTTGATAAATGGTAATACGATACGAACTGGTCTTATTTTTTAGATCTCTTTTCTTCTATACCCTATAATATAGTAATATTTTGTTGTAGTCCAATTGGAATTTTATCAATAATTGTAAAAATTCTTCTATAGACTTACATCTTTGTGTTTATACTCTTAAAACAATACTCGATCCAAAGCCAAGAGTTTGGATTTAAAACATGAGAAATCAATTGGATGACTATCAATATCAATGGCGATGCGATGACATAAACATTGAATTTGATTAATAGTTTACGAGATTGATAAGTTGCATTTCTCATCTGTCAAATCTTCATTCCATATTATTTCCTTACTACTACAGTAATAAGTTTTACTCTAATAATACGGTATATGGGAATTTCCTTCTATTTTATTCTTCTATGCTCCAAGAATGGAATGAAGGAACTGTTCCCAATTATTTTTGTAGATTTTTAGCCACCAATTGAATCTTGAACATAAAGTGTAGAAAATGCTCCCAATTTAATTTTACATGAGATTTTCATTTTACTTTTACTTATGTGAAAATATTTACAGCTCATTAGGGAGAAGGCTTTAAAACCGATATGTAAAAGTGTAAAATTTTTATTGTTTATAAATTAAGGGCGTAATTCCCCTGGAAAAGATAATATTGCATATTCCAAACCCATGTTGGACTTTGACTGGAGAACTTCAGGATAGAAGCCCCGCAATTCCTTCATAAAAGATAAGGTGATGAAATTAGTGAGAACAAGCAAACAGAAGAGAAGAAGAGGACACCCTCAGAAACTTGCCTCTTTTTACACAATATTTATTTTACAATACATGATACGATGGGAAAAAAGTAAATCAGCAGAAACAGAAGCCGTTTTATTGGGTTCACACCCAGTGGGTCCTTTAAGTTTGTGTGGAGCCAAAGCGGGCAGAAATATGAGTATATTTTTTCCATCCCTGTCTAGAAATCTTTTTATATTTAAATTCAATTAAAAATAGGTGTCTAAGTGCTGGAAGTGAAACAACAATCGGAAAATTTAAAGATTTAAACTCATCCGCCCTTCAATCAATTGTTTCTTGGCCTGAGCCTGATATTATCAATTGATTGTTTGTGTTCTTCTGAAATCTTTTCTCTATACGCCATAAGTATATAACTGTTGTACTTGTACGTAAGTGAGTAGCAGCTTCTGTTCTCTCACTACTGGATAAATCTGGAGCGATGTGATTCGATTCTAGAAGATATCAAACTCGGTCGGTGTTTAGTTTTTAGTTGGCGTGTCGTGATTACATGTCCATTCATTTCCCTTGTGGAGCTAGCAGGAGAGCTATTTAGCAGTTGTCTGTTTGTAAATAGCTTTATCCATTTGGTCACTCCTCTCATATTTAAGATAAGGACTCTCAAGAATTAAACTCTTTACAGGGAAAGATTAAAGATCAGGAGAAGCCCAGAAGCCAACAGAAGAAGAGAATAAAGTGTCCACTCATTTAAGGGGTGTGGTGGTTTTTCTTTTCGCTATTCTTGATTCTTAAAATGACTTACTATTCAAGTGGAAGTTGAATGAAAGTGTGTTCCTATATTAATAGTACAGATACAACATGGTTGAACCTAAAGGAATGAAAGGGGCGACGCGACAAAATGCTACCGATTAAATAAATGTACTTTGATCAAATGATAATAATTACATAAAGAGTTTGTTTAGCATTTTTTGGTGCTAACCGCCCCGAAATTCACACATTAAGATGTTCCTTGATATAACTTTACTAGACTACTGTCTGTCGCTAATCTTAACAGTCGCTTCAATCAAAGGACACAAAACAGATTGATGATGAGAAAAGGAATTACATACTTTAGCTACTAATACATTACCTTGTAAAGTAAAGTAAACATGCCGAGATTTCAATTAAATACGCGACAATTACCCTTAAAAAACTTAATACTTAAAATGGGCTTAACTTTTTTATTTAGTTCAATAAGGACTAAAACTTAAATCCTAAAATCGGATCGGGAAACTGAAAGAATCTTCAGTGTTATATTTCTCAAGCATGTCATGATGATGCCGAAACTATTTTTTTTACAACTTTTCAATGAAGACAGTAAGCACGAGCTTGAAGTTTGCTCATCCTGTCTTGTCTCCTATGTTAGTAGTAATAAATGGTGGTATAAAATTAGAGCTACTAAATGTTTTAACCCCATAAGAAAAGCAAGGGGTAAGAAACGGAAGTGAGACAAAAGGATTCGCGATGGTTTGAGTAGAAAATGATACGCTGTCTTGAAAAGCAATGACTGACGCCTTGGCCACATTTCTATTCATCTTGTCGTTGTCGTCATGCCATGCCAACAGCAAGAAGATGTATATATAAATGCAGATTCTGTAGTAGTAGTGGTACTAATCATCACCACCAAAAACATCTCAAATTGTCGACATTAAATTTTGGTCAAAGTGGAAGTCGTAGTTGGAGTTAATGAGCTCTTCTTCCTCTTTCAGCTCAGGACAATATCCTCAGAAAGAAAAGGCGACAGTTCACAGTTGACTCACCTTACTTATATATTTAGATACGTTATTAGGTATGTACGAGAAGCTAACAAGTATAATTTTACTATACCTCTTCAAATATATTATTATATTTATGTCATTTAAGATTACCATTACGACAAGTCAAATAAAATAAAGTTACGAAGATAGTTTAAGATTAAATTTAACAAAACACATTTAAAATAACAAATACCTATATACTTTGTTTCAAACTACAAGATTATAATTATTACATGTTTTTTACTACCTGACTGACATCCGGTGGTCTCATGATGAGGATTATCAAGTCAATACGAATTGTGCTATACGAATGACTTATAAGTGAGGTTGAATAACATATTGTTAAATTCCCTTGTTTCGTTTCTATTTAATTTAAACGTATTTAAATACTGTTAACTTAATGATTGAAGTTGAAGTTAATAAAACAATTTTATCATCAATAATCTCATGTCGTCATTTTCACTGTGTTGTGTCGACATATTTATTAAGGAAATGTCCTCCCATTAAAAAGATTCCAAATGAATTGAATTCCTAATTAAGAATTTTAATCTTGATTTTGATAATCCTTTGTGGTAAATAAGTCTCCGTTGGTGTTTTAACATTGTGTTGTTGTAGGGAAGAGCTTCTATTGAAATGGATGAACATGAAAGAGCCATGTCGTCGTACTTTTTAAACATTATTGTGACATAATCATCAAGAGAATAAGAAAAGTACAACGTAAACCACCCAACAAATGCAAAAGAGTGCAACAAATCTTTGCGTGATTTGTTATTCAGATTTGAGATTGAAATAACATTTTACATTCTAAATTTTCTCGTATCGTTTTAAGAAGGGAGGGGATTTATTACCACAAATTAGATATAAATTAGAGACAATTTGTGTAGCTAAGTGTCCAATGTTTATTTTCTACTATGCATTTGTGGTGATGGTGGTGGTATAGTGCAATCCGAAAAATCTCCTCATGCGATCCCTTCTTAAGATATGCTTGCTTGGCATCAAGTTTTTGGCATATTACACCATGTCATCAGTCATTTAAACCAAATTCAGAGACGGAGCTTATTTCATGGGAAATTTATTACCCTAAATATAAATTATATGTCTACCTATATGAGATTATGATGTTTTAATTTAATTTGTTTTAAGTCAACGATACAATGGGAGTCTGCGACGGTTTTTTAAGAAGAAAAATTAAAAAACCCGCAGGTTCTTTTTTTTAAATCAACTTAAACTGTTTTAACTTGTTAAGCCTATATAATATGTTAAATCCATTTACTTATAATAAAAAGTATACAGATGTAGATGAAGGTTGTACTGGCTAATTTATTTACGCAATGAAAGCTTTTCTCCACTTGGAATGTGTTTTAAAATGTAATGTGTATTATTTAATAGTTAGCTGGTGGTGGTGGTGGTTGGCTTATTGTTATGTGAGTTCATTTGAATATGTTTTTATTGAAAAGTCTTTCAGATGCTTTCCCCATATATGGATGCGTAGAGATGCAAATCAACTTCATGTCATTGCTTTGCTTCCCGTGATCTTCAGGTGCACATCCCTCTGAAATTATATTATTGTCCCTATTCAGAAAATCATTTAAATTTAAGCCCTTTTCTCTCTCTCTCTCTACCTCTCTCTACCTTTCAATTCATTAATCACACACAATGAAAAACTTTATAATGCTAAATATTACTGTATACTAAATAGGATAGGTTTCTTACTATACTTCAGTCATGGGAATCATTTCATTAGCAATCACAATGTACATATGCAGTATTCACTAATTCAAGCGTGGAATTTAATTTTCTACTTTTACTCCATGTGATAATGTAATAATTTAATTTACGGTTTAAATACGTTTGAAGATTTAATCCTGCAATTAAAATTAAAATCCCACTAGATATAGGATTGAGAATTCAAAATAACATTCATTTTAAATATTACTTGGGGGGTCAAGGGTAGTTAGTTGCAAAAATCCTTAATCAAATAAGAGATGATCAATCAAATGAAATATAAATTCCCAAACACATACACATTATTAAAAGAAGAGGGGGGAACGTCTATGGTTTTCCCAGTCTATCATAAGAACCCATTTTCTCTGATCTTTTGCCATGGGTCATTTGAGTTACTTAAAAAACCGTAAAAATGTCACACCTCAACTCACTTGCACTTTTAGTACTAACCCTTTGAATTTTATTTATTATTTTTTTCTATCCAATCTATCAATATCAACTACTGCTAAACTTTGAAAGAAAGTGCTTCCCTTTAGACAAAGGAAGACAAATCGGAGTGCTCAAGAACTGATGACAGGAGCAGCAGAAGTTGAGCTGAATGAGCCACAGCAGAAAGAAGATCACTCAATTCAATTTGTTAGTCTCAAAAGTGCCAACAAAGGAAAGGAAGCCCAAGTCAAGGTGTTGAATTCAATGAGAACAATTACACTGTTGTTGTACGGTTTGGCGTTCAGCTAGATTAAAGTTAAACAAGGGAATATATTCAGCTATGAAAAAAAATCCAAAGATTTCTCTCTTTAGTAGTACTTAAGGGTCAAATCTATTACCACAGTGCATCGACATTGACATTGTCGCATTATCAAACTGACAGCAGTGTATTAAAAATTTAAAAGGGAAACCCTTCCCTTTTTTAACCTTTTCCATGATGCATAATGTCTTGTGCTACCATATAAATTACTACATGGCCAAAAGCAATCCGGGTTCTTTCTTTCTCATTGTGAATTTAACTTTGCTTCCAAGGTCTATACGGGAAATCCATAATCTATAATCTATAGGGAATATAGTGGTAGACTGATGAGTATCATATGTGCATGGAAATAATCCGATGCCTAGAATTGATTCTCCAAGATTTACTTATTATTAATATTAAAATAATAATACTCATAGGAAGATAAAATAATAAAAAATATACATTGAGCTTAAGTTTGAAGGGGGAAAACAGAAGCCTCTTAAGAATCCAGATTCAAATCAAATTATAATTCTTATTTGCGCTGGTCATCGTGATCATTTATAAATAATCAGTAGCAGTAGGTTATCACAGCCCATCACTTGAGCAGAAGCAGTACTTGACCACTTTTGATCAATGGAACAAATTTCAATTTTAAATCGTATCATCTTATTATTATGATATATTATATAGTATCAGTATAGTGTGGTGTAATAATGTAAAATGATTCTGTGAATGAATTTCAATTTACATAATATGTCGGTTAAGATGATGGTAAAATACTTGAGCATAATCCTTTATTCTTCCCTCAGAAGAACCCATGAGGAGGATAAAGGATCTATTTTTTATCCTTTTAAAGTACGTGTACGTAAGCATGAGGTCAATTTCTCTAACACAATGGAATCAATTAGTGCTTATTTTTATCTCAGGGGCGAGATTATCATAAGCTTATTTTCCATAAATAAAAGTTAAGCTTCTGCCGTTCTGCTTATGGATAAAATGATAAATAATATAAAGATTCTAAATTATTATTAAATATTCCACAGGCATAAATTAAAAATTCCGTCTCTGTTTTGAAGACAAACAATGGGTTTGAGCAGAACAATGCAAGACATGGTGGATGATTCCAATACAAGAAATAAATAATCTAGAAGTAAAACTACTGGAAGATGATCACTAAAAAATAAAGAAAGATAAATAGACGCGTATGAAAAACAGGGGACGAACAAGATCATCATCCTTGATATCGTTTTTCCTTTTCTTTTTACTAAATGATACGTGCATATCTGATTGAAGGTGTAAGTGATATAGATATGCTATTATATATATTCATATGCCCTACTGTTGAGCACTTTCACTTTTGAAAATCATTCAGATAAATTGAATATTATCGTAAATGGCAATTATATGTTAAATGCTGTACTGTGGATCTGTTGATGTTGCAATGTCATTATAATAAATACAAATAGAGTTTAGGAAAAATTGATCATTTATTATTTCAAACTTTTTTTCAACGCAACGAGAAAAATGCTGCTACACTTTCTTCACGTTTTGTTGTCCGTCCTTTCCTTCGACAACTTTTGGCTGGGACTTTTGTTCCTCTACTTCCCTCTCAGAATCTAATAAAAGTTTTCGAGTTTTGTAAATAAACACTTTTTTTTAATTTGGATAGCTTTTCTTAAATTACCCGATTCGGATTCACTTGATGATGATGTCGATGCTTCAACTGAATTGTCAATGTATTCCTTGGTCTCCTGACGACGAGTGTAAACTTTTCCTGCATTTTTATATCTTTGATGTATTTCGTAAGGGGTCATTTTACCACCTGTACATCGCCTTGTACAATATCCTTTTCTCACCATCTTCTGTTTTTCTTATCAAAACACAATTAACGTACAATGATATTTAAGGTTTGGCTTTGAGGCTGCCTAATGCTACCAGTCTTCGTCATGCACGTGAGGAGGGGTAGCCCTACAAAAACCGAAAATCCCCACAAAAATCAGTCACCGCGTATTTTTATGAAACTCAACTCAATGACTTACCGGAATCAAAATTGCGAAATTAAACGAATTAAAAGATTTATATTTGGAATGCTACAATTTTCTCTTCAGAAACGTATTTTATTTATGTTTTAACTTTAAACTTCTATAAAAAGATATGAAGATGGAGAAATTATTTTAACGATTGTTTTAAAATGTTGACTGCGAGTCCCTTTAGTTAAGTGTGTTCAAACTTGGATAAGTCACAAAACTACTTCTATATTTTTCTAGGATTAAAACATAATCTGTGTCTCTGTACATTGGAAAATGAAAATTTACACAACATCTTACAGTTAGATTCAAAAGGAGAGAAATAGGAACCCTTTGATAAGAATTAAGAACTTAATCTCATGATTAACATTATGTTGTAGAGATCATATTTCTATTGGGTTTCTCTTCTCCGTTGAATTTCTTACTTTCTTTTAATTTTAATTTAATAAGACCATGAGCACAAAATGACATTTGAGAGTCATATACAAAATAAAACAATTTACATCCAACAAAAAAGAAAGATTATCTTTAACGGCTATTCTATGGATTATGGATCTATACCACTTAATTCTGCTTTTATTTCATGAAATATTTAATTTAAATTATAAGAGTTTAAAATTTAATATGGCAAAAGATAAGTGAAAATTTAATATATTTTGGTTTACCAAGCAGCCTCAGACAACAGTTGAAAGAGCAGAAAAGAAGAAATAATAAATTCTAGTGAAGCAATAAATACAAAATAGATTTCAACATGTCTTGAACTAAATGGTCAGTAAATTATTAAGTAGAAAATGTTTATATTTTATTGAACTCTGCTCACCGAATTACTAATCTCTTGCTCTATATGGTATGCATGTGAACATCCGCTAATATTTACGACACTCCAACTCTTACTTTAACATGGAATATAACGATACAATGGAGAAAGAAGGAAATTTCCTTATATGTACTCTACAACTGGGGTTCACACTTTGTTATTATTATATGGAATTTATTTTAAATAATCTCGATTGGAAATAAATTAACTTTTTAAGGTGTTTCTCATTTCATCTTTTCAATATTATTTCATAGTAATCCTCCTCCTGCGAACATGTAAATGCAAATGTTCTGAAAAGACTGATTTATTTTAAAACAGAGAGTTTAATGATGAGTTAAAGCATGAAATTATTTACTACGAGTTCATCGTCATCATACACATAGGAAAAAGTTTATTTTGATTTGATTCATCATAATTGTAAATGGAAGATTAAAACTAAACTGTTGGTAATTGATTGGGAAATTACACTTTTACTATTATTATTAGAAAGGAACTTTACTGGTTGTTCACAGCATGAATTTAAAATTGACATTGATGTATGGATGATTATGAGGATGATGATGATGAGAAGAGATTGATCGTTCACACACAATCACATACAGAGGATATGAGATAGAAAATCTTTTTTTTCTTCAATGTCTTCTATGGATGTATAAATATGTTGGAAGTAAAACAAGCCGCAGTCTCAGGAATCACAACAGGGAATCTAACCCTGCGTAATAATTATCTCAATTTTCAATTCATAATAATATAATATTTTGCAATCTTCTAATATGGATCATTGGATAATGTTTCGTGATCTGTTAGTAATCATGTTTATAATCTAATAGAACAATATTATGATTATGATGAATGGATTATCACATAGCAGAAGAAACAACACAAGGGAATCATCATTCGATTAGATATTCCATTGGATTATTATTATTATTATGAGAGGACTGTCAGTCAGGTCTCTGCTACAATGGAATAGAACATAGAATCATCATAGAAATCCAAAGAGCCGATATTTTTATTTTTTGTTATTCTCTATATATTACACACAAAGAGAAAACTTTCAATGATTCAAACATCAATCATTCAAACTCAACAACTAACTGCTGCAATTCAACTATGAACAAGAGCGATATATATATAGAGATCCAGAAAATAGTCAATATCAACGCAATATGTATGTTCATTTATGATACAAACTGCGATATCGATATCCTTGGATGTTCTGTACAGAAAATTGTTGGTTTTCAGCTTTTCTTGTGGAAAACAATTCATTCTATAAACCGAGCTTTCTCACCCTTTTAAGAAAACATGTTGATGACAACGATGGAGAAAATTCGGCTCCTAAATACAAAAAAATTACAAAAATTCATTTTTCAAGGAACGGAACAGTGCTACACAGGATTAGCTTGAAATAAGATTTTGAATTTAATCCCCTTGACTTTTACTTTGGCTCGGGCTGATTCTTTTAGGTAATTGTGTATAATAATAAAAAGGCTCATCTTTTGAATGAGAATATAGTCAATAGACTTATTCTTATTCAAAAGATGAGCCTGTGTTGGCATCCGGAGACGAAAAAGTGTACAAAAGCGAATGTAACAATAAATCATGCACGTAATCATTGTGGTTGTTGTGGTAAGACATTCAAAAGCCGTTAATCAAGTACCGGTGTCATCATTTTATTGTCACTTAAGAAGAAGAAGAAGAAGAAGAAGTGAGCTCAGCATGCACTAGTACTGCTACCAGAGGTCTACTAATACCAGAGCATAGTGTGAAAAGATGCAACAATGATGAACATCCATAAATATTATACTTAACAATCAAAAGCATAAAAGCAGAAGCTACTTGCGTTATGCTCTTGTGTTGTTGCTGTGATATTGTCAACAGTGCCATGATGATATTACACAGAATAAAGGAAACAAGGGTTGACAACACCCTATTCTCAAAATATATCAACAAAGAGCCCAAAAATCATTCTTCATTCGCCCATTCTGTTTCGCTTGAGTTCAAGGAGTTCTTCCTAAGAAGAATGACAAAATCTGAGAATGCTTTTCCGGGATTTTATAACAATTTACACTATTAAATACAGTTAACTTTAGTATTGGTAGTACCACAATACAATAATATGTAATACCAAAAGATATGTAATCTATTAAATTAAACTAGCCTGCTTGGCTTGACGTACGCCAATGATTAATTTATATGAACAATAATAAAGGGTTAAATATAAGAGTTAAGTTGGTGTTAATTTCAATTTTCTCAGGTCATTTCCAATGTAGAAAATAGTGCTGACAAGTGAATTTGTTGGAGAAAGATGCACAACATTATAAATAAAATAAATTAGTATATTATTAGTAGTAGTAATAGTGAATCACAATTTGAATTAGACTAATAGAAGCATTTCTATTCCAAACGCATCTTAAGGAGCAGCAAATTACGGAATGGAGAAGTGAAAAAAGTCAAGTTTCTTCATTTCATTACTCAATATACAAATTAGTAGAGAGATAGGAACGAAGGATGCATACACAAATACATCTTTTAGCTTAATAACTTCTGCCTCCATATTTAACACATTACATTGGATCCTGTTTTTGGGCCTTCTTCGTAAGACATAAAACACTGAAGGACATCACTTTGGGATTCATAAAATCGGACATAAATTATCAATCAGATATTTTTTCTTGGAGGTGGTTTATTTTCACCTCATCTGCTCCGGCAATGAATATTATGAAATGGAACAAACGTCATGTTAAATGGTCCTGGTACTTAAGGCCATCATCTTAAAAGATCACACCATCTTCTAGAAATTTCCTACATGTACATAACAGCATTAAATTAAATAATTTACGTTTATTTCACTCTGATTTGTATATTTTTAATTTTAATTTTTAAACCCTTACAACACTATGCATTATATACTAACACTATAGTAGTATATTAAGGTATGTAGTATATGTAGAATTAAAGGGGTATTATTTAGCTGCTGCTGTGCTAGTGCTTATGGAGTAATATTTTACTCAATTTTGGAAGGAGAGAAGGCAATAAAAACCGTTTTGTATGTTTTCCTTAACTGCGGGAGATGAAATTCTCTTCCACACTATTTATTAATATCGTAGGTTATGTAGATGTGAGAGTCAATTGATGACCATTATATCTTATGAGGTGATGTGTTGGTATTTTCTTCAAAATTCACCAGCCCATTCCATCAATTGATTCATGACTCTCATCTGCTACTGAATTCACATCATCCGTACTAAATGTGTTGAACTGTTGAATTCTAATGTAATTTATCTGGAATCTTGGAAATTATTATGAAATTCATTGTTACCTTCTATGGGAGGGATCTCACCATGACACTAGATGAGAGTCGGAGGGTTTTCTTTTAAATTCGGGAAAAATTATGATAAAAATTCGGGTTCTAATAAAATATCCGGGACACAAAGGAGGATATTTTTTAATTGAAATTATCTTTCTCATATTCCCATATATAACTCATACCATTTGGGTGGTCATTGTTCAGATATTTACTATCTTTGTTTTGTTTTATGCTACGTACTATAACAAAATCCGATACAAAAAGCGTGTCCTTTCTCAAAGCATGATTCTAAAAATTGTTTTGCACTTATTGCTACATGTTTGTATTTGTAACAAGTTACAATTAGTTGTACATAAAAAGATTTTATGTACAACAAACTGTAGACATTGTGTCGTTCTTATTCTTAATTGAGACTTTGTGCTGTGTGACATATCTCTTATTATTGTGAGTGTGGAAAAATGAATTTAGAAATAAAATAGTAATATGATTATAATATTTCTTTCTTTGTAGGAAAATGAAAAACAAACCATGAAATTGATGGTCACGAAGCACATAGTACCAAGATATAACATGATAATAATAATAATATAATGTCTCATGATTTCTTACCATAAAGAGCGAAATGGGGTTTGGCCAGAAGACTACAACAACAGCAGCAATATATTCTTCATTCCAAATGATGATATAATGAAGCATGACACGGATGGTCAATCCCACTCTGTCTTTATCCACTTCATCTGCTGGGATGCCTACATTCAAATATAACATTTCCCATTGGAAAGTGGGAAAATCACATCCCTTAATTTCTTTTCTATGCTGACCAGCAAGCACTTATAGGTATTTATTAGGCCTGTACGACTACTCCAGACAGAAATGGGATAAAATTAAAGATCTTATGCGTATAATCGTTAAGAAAAAAATGTGCAAATAGATTGCAAAATTTGTCGGTCCTTTATAATAAAATGAAATCACTATAAAATGTAGTTATAAATTTGAATAGGTATGTAATTTTAATCCAATTAGTCAGTACGTGATTTTATCATGTGGTACACCATTTAAACTACAGCCTGCCACAAGGATTAAAGTGCAATTAACTTTCATCCAAATACAATTTTTCAAAGAAATATTATTGATTAATATGCTATAGACAAATTCAGATCAGAGTTATTAGCCTGCAGCTCTAATTCTGACAACTTGAACCTAATATATCAAGCATATAGATAGATAATGTAACGTATTTGTCAAGTCAAGAAAATAATTGATTTTTCCAAAAAGTAAATAACAATTAGAGATCCAGTTATTAGTAGTGTAGCTCAGAAGTATGATAAACCGTGATAAAGGAATAGAAATTGAAAATTACTTAAATTAAAGTTAAACTTATTCAGAATTTATAATAACAAACACATATCGTTAATTATCGTACATAGCAATACAATAAAATGAGTTTTATTAATTCCTCCTCATTAATATGTAAATTAATCTCAAACACCAAACAAACATCTCAAACATAACACAACAATGATAATAAATAAATAAATATTCATTTAATGCTGTGGAGATTTAATTTGAATTTTTCTACAACTTGTTTTTCAATTCAATTGTGCTTGAAATATCAATGAAGTTCGGCTCAACAATGCAAATACTGAATCAATGAATCGTTAATTAAGCATTTCTACCCACCACCGTGTATGTAATAGTAGAACACAACAATATCAGTTTCAATTCAGGGATCAATAACAATTGGTTGTAATGTAGACGTTTAATTAAACTGATTTCATTAAAAAATGCGTATTTCTCTATTTAAATGAAATTCTTTAAATAAGCTGACTAATTAAATCTTGAGCTTTAAAATATTCAGATGAAAATAAAATGCCAAAATAAATAAATAAATCACTATCATTTGTGAGCAAGTTGCTGCTAATAAGAGTGATAATAAAACAAGTTTTAAATACCAAAAGAGATACGAGTTGAACCCATTAAACGGTTTTATTGGCAATGATATAATGTAATAATGCATGTCACTTGGACTGCCTAATAGTCAACTCATCTCACCGACAACCTATTCACTTATTATACTCCATAAAAAAGTAAAGCGAGTAAATAAATCCCTTTGTATATTTTTTATGATGCAATTATTCTGTCCATCAAAAACAAGTACATGTAGCTATAAAGAGTTATTTCGGTAAAAAGGGAATTAACACAGAGAGAGAGAGAGAGACAAGAGTATTGAATTTCAATTCCGTGAAAAAATGACAACTTTCAAATAACTCCCTGACAGAATGACAGAAATAATTCCAGTTTACTTACCGGCATGGTATGACAGTAGTAGTGACACATGACAGTCCAATTTCATGAATTCAGAAGCTCAATCAGCTCATGTCAGCGTCATCTGATTTACATTTTGACTCATCATTTAAATTTACAGTGGTATAGTAGTATTAGTAACATAGGGGACATATAATTCAGGTCAAACCTTAAACTTCTTCACAATGAGAGCTAGAAAAAAGTGACACATGGAACAATCGAAGGGATCACAAATTGATTTGTAATTGTCCTCAGAAATCCCTTTTGGGTGAACGCCTTTGAATTTAAATTTTAAATTGAATCAATCATCATTCGATGACTTCACGAAAATCAAAATCAAATAATATCTGGGATTGAGAAATCTGGTATTTTATTATATGACTCATATAACAGACATCCGAAGAAGAAATGATATCGAGGACTTACATTATTAGACAACAATGGGTTTTAGAATTTAATATTTTTAAATGTGAATTGATTAAAATTTTTAAGGTGAACTTTTTAAATGTCCAGTTTAAGATAAATGCAGTAGAAATAAATACTGCTGCTGGTCTTTTCTTTGATGTTCTACAATTAGTCATTTTATTAGAATAACTGACTGCAGAAGTAGAGAGCAAGGAAATCGTGTGACGATTCAGTTTTCGTCTCATTTATCATGTACATGTTAAATGATATGTAATCCCCATGAATAATGCGATGATAAAGTCTTTTCCGGCCGATAACGAGAAGAAGGGACTGATCATCTTTTTCTTCATTTGAACAATGGGATCAGAATGACGAACCAGAATTTATATTGAGTACTACAATATATGTATGTTTATAGATGTGACACTATATTTTTCCTACTTTGATACACGTGAATGACTTATGAGATTGGGATGGGCACAGTTTTTAAATTTAACCGTCGTAAATTGTTTTCGGATTTACACATCATTTCAGATATCATTCAAAGGAAAACAGTACAAGACACGGCAGCTTTTGAGAATTAATCCAGGTGTATGTATGTAAATATAATAGTGTCCACGCTTGCCCAAAATCTTCAAAGAAATGTAATCTACTGTATTTAAAGGTTATGAAACTCAATGTTTCATCATTATTATTGTAACATTCTTGTAATTAATATTTTAAAGAATACAATTTTTATCTTAAACCGAAAAAAGTGATTGTGTTCATTGAGTATGTCGTGTGGCCTACTTGGCCAAGTATATATAGGTACTATACCAGAAATTCGAAAGGTATTCATCCATAAATGGATTGATGACACTTTAGTTTTTAAAATTTTCAAGGCTCTTCTCAATTCTGCACAATGCCTTAGCAAAAAGATCAATCTATTTTCCTAGTATTACCCTTGTTGAATTCAATTTTATTGTAGAATCAATTAGAACAATATGTATAAGTATATATAGCTTCATTATGTATACTATTCATATATATATAACAATGTGATTGAATGAAATCAATTGTTTGATGATTTTCCTGATGCTGATGATGAGTGGGAGTTTATGTCGTGGGTGGATTTATTTTCAATAATGTAATCCTTGTATTATATTAGTAATTCAAATTTATCCTCATTGCGTATATATATATATATATAGCATATGAATAAATAATAGTATAAGTGTTTCTTGTGCCGTTGTGCCTGAGATTTTATTTTCATTGAGGAGTTTAGAATGATGTGGACCACCTCAATCGCAAATTACTAAATGTCAATAAGTTTGATATGACCACCCGGTCTCTGTCTCATAAGTATAATTTAACTAATTAGTCAATATTATATAATGGTTCTGCTTGGGAAATGCCGACACGATGATAATGATGGTGATGATACTTCCATAAGATTCCTTTCCTTTTGATCTAAGGAATTCCACTTTAAAAGGACATTTTTATGAACATTTAATGCAATTAATAATTTCCATAGATGCATATTTCTATTTCTATGTGTTGTTGTATTGGGGGAAGTGTGGGAAACTGGGTGGGATACTAATAAAACTGATGATGATGAGGTGTGCGCCTGTTTGATGACCCCTGACCTGGTCGGTTCCTTTGTAATCTGTGTAATCTAGCCACTGCTCCTTCCCATCATCATAAAGCACAAAAGTGGAAAAGAAGCCGCAAAACAAAACCACAAACGATGATGATATTTACACGGTGTTTTTTTTAAATAAAACAAAAAACAACAACAAGGATATAAGGAGAAAGAGCCCTTGAGCTTTTTATTGGTCTTATTTGTGGGAATGTATGGAGTTTCCATGTTTTATAGTAATGCTCTATGAGAATGATAATAAAATAGTAAAATTAGCAGGAGAATTAAAGTTAAATTCTTAAATAAGGCCCACCATAAGAGATCATCTGCATAAAATATTATAAGCTTGTTTAAGTAAGGAAAGATCATTGTTTATAGTAATATTACGTTAAGGAATCTCCTTTTTCTAAAATTTATATTTATTGTATTTTTCACCCATCTCCTATGCTATATATACTTGGTCTGACTATAAATCTCATCTCTTGTATTTAAGCGTGAATTTACCCTTAAGCTTTTAGCTTTAGTTTATTTATATGCAATTTATTCATAACTCACAACAGAGAGAGCGTTTTTTATTATAAGAACGCATTAATTTTTAGTGTTTTTCTCTCTCTTTTGAGTTACTTCCTATTTTTCCCTTCTGTCTAACATAATATTATGCCTGTGAATTTCTTCTTCTTTTTGGTGGAGGATTTACACTTTTTTAGTAGTAATAGTCTAGAACTCCTTTTTTGGGGTGATTTACTTTCACAGAGAGGCAACATGCCACATAGCAGCAGACACACGTGTAAAACAAATACAATTCTTTTGATTTTAAAAGAAATTCAAGCATTGATTTGATGACATACCTTTGAAAGAGTTAATTGTATTGTTGTAATGTATTGTTTTGATGTCTTGGTGATACGATGTAATTATAACAATTGCTCTTCTTTCGTTCTTTTGCTGAGGAACAAATTGGATGTCATTCTGATTGTTGTATTGTGTATTGTATTGTTGTTGGTTTCATCATCGTCTAAATATTCCCGGAGAATAAGTTCTGCCCATTTAGTTACCTTTTTTGGTTATAAATTGGAGGATTGAGACGCCTCAATTCTCCCTATTTGGTTCCATTGAATTATCCTAAAGGATTCAATGAGTGCTAGAAAGCGGGGGTGGTTTCTTCCTCAACTATTAAACCCTAATTTCAAATAACTATCTCACCTGCTGTAATATTAATCAGCAGCAGCAGATATGCATTAATACTAATCACTACAAAAGAACAAGATGCTAATCTACTTCATATAAAATTTTTTCTTGTGCTTAATAATACATTTATAGTAGTACATAGTAGAAAAACATTATTCTCGTCAGATGAGAAGAGCACAATGACATTCTATATTCTCATCTTATTATCAACACCAACACAATCAATAGTCTAAAAGATCTCTGACTCAAAAAAAAGAGTTCTTTAATGAAATCAGAATGTAAGTGCAGTTCGCATGGCAAAAATCCAATTGTCGTAATCTTATTTAGTAGGTGAAAGTAATGGATCGAATTTTACCTTTGTTGCCTCACCTTATAAGTGACTTCTAGTATGATGATTTTAATTGAAAAGTTAAACCCCGTTCATTAAGTAGTAGGACATTTAATTATCGAGTTAATGATGATGATTTCAATTAGAAACGCAGTTTTGGACTGCTGAATCGTGTCTATTACTCATTAATCAAGAAAAGACTTAAATTGAAGGAAAAAACAAGCTCTATATATTATATTTCATCATATTATTACTACACAACTGTGAAGAAAATGGTGAATTTTTTTTGTCTCCGACAATGACGAGGACGACGGAATGACTTGAATTAAAATCAAGCAGTTGGAGCAGTTGGAAAATAGTGTGCAGTGCGCGTGGGTGTGATGGCTGTCCCATTTTTATGAGATTTTGATTGATAAGCCTAGAATGATTTTGTGTGTGTGGCTCAATGCAATGATTATAATATTATTATATGTATCTTTTGTTTGAAGCTCTTCGTCATCCTCAACACCATTATTACCATTGATTTTATTTGATTGCAATTTCATATACTTTTTGGAAAATTTTCACATGCACTTTGCAAAATAATATTTCCTACGGTCGTTGAGTTTAATTTGTTGAACGGGAGGAAAAAGAATATAAATTCTACCGAAGTAGTTTCACATGTAATCCACTTGCTGACAAATACGGTCACAGTATTACATTTATGGATGAGAATATAGTTTGTGAATTCATTATCGATGAATTTCCATGAAAATTAAACTCGAATCTTAATGAGATAAGAGCGTGGGTTTTTGAATGCGAGCGTTGAAAGTCCTATCTACTTTTAATCGCTAATCGTCTAGCTCAAAGAAGAAGATCATTTTGTATTTAAATCTTTTATAGATAATTTTCTTCTTCAGAGCAACTTTACTTGATCTTAATCATAATTATTGACTCACTACTTCTTTACTGATGCTATAAGATTGAGTTATTACATCTCTGACATTTTCAATACTTTTATGGTCTTCTTCCTCTGAGCGACCTCCTCATCTTTATTATGCATAGGTACGCAAGTATATGCTGGAATAGAAACACTACTGGAAGAGTAATTTCATCCTTTCATTTCCATTGTATCAGAATATTATTGCTCCACCAATTTAACTGCCATGACACAAAACATTAAACTCCTGTAACACATCTACAAAAAATATACAGGTATTTGGATCCTGTAGATAATCTAAAATAAAATCTACATCATCCTATTTTTATATCGCAAATCCTAGTTCTTAATAAAAAGTGTTTGTGCCTGAAGTTATTCAAAATTTCTCAATTTAAATTAAATTGTAGCTTTTTTTAAAAATTCCTTTCCATTGGAAAAGAAACATTAGCAGCAAACCAGAACAGAAAGGTATGAATTTTTGAGAGAAAAGAATGAGAGATGACATTAAAGATGACCAAATTAGGATTTTTAACTTGTGAAATCAGAGAGAATAGTACAGATTTACAGACAAAGGACTTTAAATGTAACCAAAGTAACCATTGCCATGGTAAAGAAGAAGAAGTGAGTTAATTTACGATGGAAGCAACTTGATTCTGACTCTCTGACGATATGAATGGCAAACTGACTGACAGAATGGCAGATTGTCCAATTTACAACTTGCCACATTCAACCACAATTACCACAAGTCACTTTTTCACCTTTCTTTCTATATTATCATATTTTATTCTACTCATATTCCTATGATTGATCTTTTTAAAGCCAATTCAGGTTTATATATTCTGATGAGTTAAGATAAAATTCATCAGTAGTTAATAATCTTTAATGACAATAATTTAAAAAAATAAAAAACAAAGAACACATTAAAATTAAAAAATTAAGCGTGCAATTAAAAAATATATCTACCTCATATAGATAGATATACATGCAATGTGGACTATCTACTATTTACGTAATGCATTTAGGGGTGATTTAGAGATGCGACATGCTGTCACATTAACCTAACTAGATAAGGATGTGTTTGTCTGTATATTATTATATTATATATTATGTGTCGGCCATACTGATTAAAATTAAAATATACGACACGAGACATGAGAATAATTGTCGCCTTGTAGTAATATTATATTGTAGTTTCTCACCTTCTTTCTTTCACCTTCTTCTGAGGAAAATAATAAAAGGGAGGAAAACAGGATTTGGTTTTGTATTTCTTCTTTAACACCCTGAGTTGTGTCTCCTCTATGGATAACAGCCTATCAAGTTTGAATTATGAGCAGATAATAATAATCCCTGTCATGTTTAATATCTCGTATTCCTAATGGCCAAACACAATTTACTCTAAAGTACTCTGAAATGAAATGAAACGTGTGCTTTATGTCATTACTAGGATTTTCCACTCATTTAACTCCCAAGGAGAATGAAAATGCCCGATTTATTTTCATACGGGTACTTGGGGGTGAAAGTATTGATACATGGGAGTATTTTCTTGATACATTTATTAGATTTATGAGATAACTCTTTAATTTAACTATGAGGTTAAATCGAAGGGGGAATTTACGAAACCCAATTTAAATCCTTTGTAATGATAATAGTATTTTTTGACATTACTTTAGTTGTGGTAGTGGCAAGTGTTCAAATAAAAACATACATTTAATTTATTACAATATATAGAAGAGAGAATTTCTCATTGAAAAATAATTTTTACGACTCTTCTTCTTGTGGGTTTATTTGTGTTTAAAAATGGCAATAATAATAATAATATAACAGTAACATCAACTTGCTAACTATGACTTGACACTTGTTGAGTGGGAGCTTAACTCAAATGTTGAAGAAACTGACGACATTTTATTATTATTATTATTACATAAAAATACTATACGTGTAAATAACAATCACTCATCCTCATAATATTCTCAGTCAAGAAATATTTAGTAAAGGCTTTTGTAATCTCTTCATTTATAAAATGATTTATTATGGACAGGGGGAATCACCCTGATTTGATATCATGTAAGGACAACAACAGGTGAGAATATGTTAATTTTATACATGACCGTAATAATGCTTAAAATTAAATTGGCAAAAATTGCTGAAGCCGTAATAACAAAAGAATAAATGGCGTAATTCAGAGGTGGTTTTAATATTATATTTAAAAAGGATGCTTTACTACGACATGACACATGCTTCTGCTTCTGTTCTCTGCATATTATATGTTTGTCGTGACCTGTTGACATGACTTTCAAACTGAGAATGATCTCTTAAACTGATAATGACTACGCGGCCCGCGAATGCATTTTAACTATTTACAAAAGAAAAAACAATAGGAATGACAGCATGAGATGAACTACTCTTGTCAAAGTACATCCTTTCTTGTTATTCTTCTTCTGTGGCATTGTTATACGCATACAATTTACACAAAATCTCTTTCCTTTCTGCTAATTTATAATCATGATGAGGGGAATTTTATTAAAACACTAAAAAATTAATTTCTAATTTTAAACTATGTAAATCGTTAACCGTTTTAAATTTATTTTTATATTATTTTTCACTTTATGATGTACGTCTGTAATAGTAGACGTGAGTTTTGTTTTGAGTATAATTGATGATAAAATATTATTGAGACAAGTGTAGTAGATTTAATTCTTGATGATGACATGAGGAAGTCAACACTATGACAAACAAAGTCATCAAAATCATCATCTTTGTAAAAGAGATGAATGACATGAATATGATATGTCAAAGAGGGGAATAAAATGAAAATATTCTAAGATCCCTAGAAGAGACAATAGAATTTCTCTAAATAAAATTATCATTTAAAATTAAATAGGGCTAGGTTAAAAGTAAAGATGACGTGTTGTTTACATTCTGAAGAAACATAGTCACGGAAGCCAAAACCAAATGGAGAATGAATAAACTTAAAGGCTAATAATAATAATGCGATGATGATGAAGATGATGATTGTTGTTATGAAATCATAACAATCTGATGCGCTGCCACTGCACTCTTATCCATGTTATTGAGTAAACACAAGAATCGTGGAATTAATAAGCATCAAGTTTAGTTTGAGTTGTTATCATTTTTTGATTTCCATAAGACGAAGAAGCGAGGAGGATATCTTTGAGCTTTGACTTTGTCGGAAAGCTGGCTCACTAATCACTTGACATTGGACTCCATCCATAATCTTAGGCAATGCTCAAAACACACGTCAATATTATACCGACAACGAGGAGTTTTAAAAATATTATCATCTTCTTGACTCGACAGTCAAAGTCAACTCAGTGTCTGTTTGCTTAACATCTACTATTATTTATATTTATATTCACTCTTTTGTGATCTTCTTTGTTCTCTTATTTTATTTCTTTTTAGATATACAGAGACATATAAACAACAGATATAGTAGAGTATTTTCCTCCACTGTAGTATGGATTTACTCTGACTTCTTTGATTGTTGGTGGTCAAATGATATTAATGATCTAATTAAGTTTTATTGGAGAGAGATTCAAAAGTCATCCACAAAGTCATCCCCACCACAATTGCAATTGCATTCTCTAGAGATGCATTCATTTTACTTTTACCTTCATTTTATTACTGCATAGGATTATAATAATAATGTGATCTAGTTTAGGTTGATGTTGGCATGGGACATGGTACGTGGAATTTAAATGCAAATTGCAATCTCCAAAAAATGGCATGTCACATTCACGTAGCTGTAATGGATAAAAGTGCCAAGGATATTACAGATGAATTTACAAGCATTTTTCATTTTATTTTCGTACAAACTATATAAGGGATTGGCAAATGCATGGATTAATTTCCAAAGTTACTTTTTAGTTTTTTAGTACAATTTTATTCCAGATAGAAATTTTCCCTTTCTTATTTGATGATGACTTTCACATTCTTAATTTCTTAAAGGATTAAGAATTTGTATGAAATTGAAATTGCTCTAACAAATGAATACATATAAGCTCATAGGATGAGATGACTGCTGCAAGTTTGGTTGGTCAATGGCTTAAGTATGAATTAGTTTACTTTGGATTTGTATTTGGAAAGTGCCTAGTTTGTTGACGAGTGTTGTTAGTGTTGTTGCAATTGCAAAAACCAGATCACTTGAAGAAACAATTTACTAGATTGTGATTCTAAGCTGATTTATAAGATTTAACATTTTAACTGTTGATGCTTAAGCTGAGCAGAGAATACCAGTTTTCGTTTTTCCTTCTCTGTTTATATGTGGTATTTATTTACTTACACTTATTAAATAGAGAAGTAATATTCAGAGAGAGAGAGAGAGACTTGTGCTCTCGTGTGCTTTCATCGCATCATATATATCACATAATTTTATTTTATAGCTTATAGGGTATAGATTGGTTGAAGTCAGGCAACTTATTGCTCATCGATTGAGATTCAAGAAGAACGTTCCTGAATTGAATACTAAATATCTCTCTACTTTAATAGAGAAGAAGAAGTAGTTGAATTTGAATCGTTTATTAAACGCTTAAGTGGTTAAAAAGTTAAAAAGCATTTTCAATTCCACACGATTCAATTGAAGCTGCTGCTGCTACTACTACTACGGCCACGGCTGATGTGATAAATCCAGTTTGAGATTTATCAGGATGAAAAATTGATGATAAAATTACAGCAAGTCTCGATCTAAGAGAGCAGAAAAACAAGGAAGGACTGTGTTCAATACAAATTACACTGAAGATTACAACCATGTTTAGAGACTTCATTTGTTTTAAAATACAACTCTAAAAATAATATGTAAATAATAATAGTTATGTAATTATGATTTAAATTTATAGAGAATTGTCAAAACTGGAGATAAAGAACTCTAATTGAATATTTAATAAGTAAAATAATATTCCTTTGTTGAACAAAGGAAATGCTCTAATAATAATATTAAAATAGGTTTAAGTGCATGTATTGAGGTTATGCAGATTAAACCGGAAGTAAAAAACGTTAGTTTTTTAGGAATGTTCTTTGTCTACTAATTATGTTAAGTTATGTAAATTAGGTTCTTTGTTGGACCTAAGTATAAAAGGCCAGCAGCTCCAGCCCTCGTTCAACCCGTTTTTAGTAAATGTTGTTGCTACGTAAGTTATGTTATTAAGTACATTGTCCATGTCAAGTATAAAGTTATTAAGTCAATTAATTAAATCCAATTATAAATATTAGTCAATAATACAATTAATACATTAAATTAAGTACAGTTAAGTTAAATACAAGTCAAGTGTAAATAATCATTCTAAAGTGGAAATAAACCCATTTATTACTAGTTATACTAAATAACTCCACAGTTTTACACATACACTTATTTATGCTCGCTCAGTCCGCAAGTAGCGGCAGATCTCAAGTTACCCCATAATCATCTAAGATCATAGTTCTACGTATCTAAGTGCACGTTTCTATTTACTGCCTTAACACTTCAGCTCTTGCATAAACATTTTATGGTCCTTCGAACCGGATTAATTTCCTGTAA